>QEOT01123316.1:40365-55626 GCA_003123785.1 Pterocarya stenoptera | reverse complement strand
TAATTCTACTAAAACTATAGTCATAATAATTTAAATCTAAATAAAAGCTTACTAGGAAAATAATTACTTATATACCCTATAGACGAAACTGGTATGTTACAGATTAGCTGATGTGAAGGAAAGGATATTGGAATTCATAGCTGTTGGAAAACTCAGGGGAACCTCACAAGGTTGATATAGTTCGCTTCTTTTATGATTGATTACCTATAAAAAAAAAAATTCGGTTTTTTTATGATTGTGTAATAAATTTAAATGTTTTACATGTCTACCGTTGCCATATTTCCTGAGCATTTTGAGCCCCTTAAAACCTTGCCATATGATGTTCAAAATAATGAAATATCAGTGGCATGATTACTTGATCTTATCGGCCAGATAACTATCATTTGGGAGGTTATAAGGTGATTTATTTGGATCATATTTGGATGAAGCAAATAAAAAAGAGCATGAATAAATCTATATTAATTTGTGAGGTCAGTCTAATTATTTTGTTGAGGTTCCATAATTTGTCAGTCCTACTCCATTGCTTAGGCATCAAGTACACTAGATTCTACAGGCTGGCTGTATCTTCCTTTATTTTCAGATGCTGATCTCTGCATTAATTTGAATTGTACTCCTTTTAATTTTGTGTCTATTTGTTGCATATTTCTGCGAAACAACAGTAGCACATCATTCTTGATTTATTTCCCCAATGCATCGCAAAAAAAAAAAAAATCTGTCTCTCTGGGCCGCCTGGGGTGGGAAAAACCCTTTCAATTGCCCGTGCGTTGAACCACAAGTTCTTCCGGTTTTCTGTTGGAGGGATTATCTGATGTTGCTGAAATCAAGGTAGCATTACAATTATTAATATTGAAACGAAAATAAATCTGCAGTTATACAGAGAATTTCTTATATACTACAGAAAGAGTTTTTGACCTTTTTGTTAGCACATGGATGCTCTATTCTGATTACAACCTAATCCTCTCTTGGATAGGATGGAGGTCATTGCTATTGCTGGATATATTACTGACGAGAAAATGCACATTGCAAGAGACAATTTGGAGAAGACTACACGTGAAGCGTGTGGAATCAAACCTGAGCAGGTGTTGATCATTGTCTCCCTCTGTAATGCCTGAATGTGTTATTATCGTTAAAAGTAATGGGGGATGCATGCGTGACATTTTTTTAATTGTAAAGGAGAATGTCTAAATTTTTTCCAGGTTGAAGTGACCGATGCAGCTCTTCTTGCCCTGATAGAAAATTACTGCCGAGAAGCAGGAGTTCGGAATCTGCAGAAGCACATAGAAAAGATTTACCGCAAGGTTTGTTAAGCTGGGGAATTTTATTATAGCGCGATGACGAATATAGTGATGATGGCCCATAATAGCACAGGATTCATGATTTAAACATCAATTTTCAATAATTTCTCAAAATTCAAAATCAGATGACTATTTCAGCAATAATGAACTCTAATGGCATAGTTGTGTAATAGCGTATGCTAATAATATAAGGGAACCTATTGCATAGAGTAGGGGTACATGGCCTCAAATTCTACTGAGATTGTCTGAAGCATATAATTTTCTCTTTGGATTGGCAGATAGCTCTCCGGCTTGTTAGACAAGGAGAGTCGAATGAGCCGGCAATTGCTGGAGTTCAGGCTGTGGAATCTGAGGAAGTTCAAGTGGAACGGGCCGAGGGATCGAGTGAAGTGGTTGGAAGCGAGACTAGATCTGACCCTGTAGAGGATAACAGCGTTGAACAAGCTACTGAAACCTTTGTAGGAGCCGGAACAGTGCCAATGGATGTCCTAGATGATCAATCTCAGTGCCCTGCTGATCCACCGTCGGATTCAAAGGTATCAAAGAAATTATAAACTTTGGGAAATAGGTATCAATAGGAGTTACCGATCAAAAGGTATCAATAGGAGTTGCATTTTAAGTAGATTGTGATCTACAGGCAGAATAATGTATTTGAAATGTCACGTCATCACCAATGATTGGGTGCCATGTGTCCTTGTGTAAAAAAACAAAAAAAAAAAAATTTTAAAAAGGAGAATTTTGAAAAAAGAAACTAGAAAAGGTCAAAAACCCCTAGAGTGACCCAAGTGACCGCTGGGCGTCACCCTAGCATTGACTAGGGCGACCAAGCCTTTGTTTTCTAATTTTTTGTTTTTGTTTTTTAATTTTTTTACTCGTGAGTCGTGGCATGTCACATGTGAAAGGACACGTGTTAATTTGGCATTCTAACGAATTGTTAACAGTTTCTAATGAAAAGACTAAATGATCAAAAGTAAAAGTTAAAAAAATTTAGTTCTTGTTTGAATATGAAAAGGAAACTCCCATGTATTTTGACGGAGGTACTCGAACATGTGAACTTTTAATAGTTTTTCATTTTGTAATATTGTTTTTTAATTTGTTTTAATTTGACATGCAACTATATAGTAAAATGTGTTCAATGATCGTACGTGTCGGCCGGTTAATATACTAAACCAGATATTAAAGATGATTGATTTTTATTTGTTCATCATTTTTCATGGTAAAACAGATCGGGTTAAGTGGGTTGCTGATCCGATTATAACAATCAGGTTAAATTTGAATTACATAAAGATCTTTTTGTAACTAAAGATCAATTTGGAGAAGATATTTGATAACGGTTAGAACACTAAAGATCAGTGTCGATCGATAATATCACCCATGAAGATTTATATATATATATATATATAATTGTCAAAGACCCTAATTGAGATATATAGAACAATATTAATTAATATTGCTAATTAATTCCTACTCGTCAAAATCATCATCTTATATATTGATCTTATCCTTAATCCAAATTTGGATATATATGGTACTCCACCGCGTACGATCGGTAGTTCTTTACACTTCCACGTTACAATTAAATATATGATCATGATCATAGTATAATATATATTAAATTATTTTTAATTTTTACGTTTCCCATCATCTAAACTTATACGACTTGAAAGTAGCCTTCAACTCATGTGTTTGCATTTTATAAATCTCATGTCTGAATTATGCGTTGAACGATTATAATTAAAAGTGTTGATCGATGACGATTATTTCACCCAGACTTCAGTGTCGATGATATCACCAATCACTAGCTAATATATATATATGACATGATTTCAAATATATATATATGATCTATTATATTATTTATGAAAAATTTCCATACCCTAATCACTTAATAATTAATAGCAATTAATAGTGACTTATAACAATGAAGTAGTCTTCTTAATTTGCATATATCTAAGAAATTGTTTGATGAATATTTATAATTATGAGAATTTCTATTTGAAGTCCTTAAATAGGGGCTGTATGTGCAAGCCTTTCATTAAATGAAAAAAAAAATACTATTTTCATAAGGATATTAGTGTAATTTAAAAAAAAATTCTTTATTACTTTTAACTTTGTAATTAATTTCCAATGTTCACTAAATGCCTCATGCAAATTATAGGAATCCAAAATTCTGAAAATGAAGAAATTATTAATTTGTTTAAAATATAGATATTGTATCCGATCACCATAATATTTGTTAGAAATTGAGGTTATGGAGGTTTTATAAAATCATGTATATATGCTTAATCGGTCCTGTGGTGTACAAACCTCGCATACTTTAAGATTGTATAAATCTAAAACTGTATAAATTATTTCTCTAATTTTCTCTATCTAATTTAAAAATGTTTCCATCTTTTAATGTCAAAATAATATAAAACATTATAACTAATTAGTGGGGGTGGGCGGGAAAAGGATTTGAAAGAGTTTTTTAATTAAAAAAAATTAAAATACGAGTTTAAAAAGAATATTGCATCTTTATCCAAAAATTTAAAATAAAAAAAATCTAACAAACCATTTTAAAAATTTTATTTTTTAGTGACAAAAAAAAAAAAAAAATCAACTTTAAACAACCAAATCATCTCATTTTCTCTTTCTCAACCAACAATTCTATCTTATTTTCTCTTTCTCAACTGACAAATCTAAAAATCCGAAATAATTTCCGAAAAATTAAAGAAACCCAACATGAATTGGACCCTGAATCCTAATGTTCATGAGGTCACCAATCCTGCGTAAAAAAGTAGTCCCTTTCCATGATGCGACTCATGAATACAGAATAAAGTCTTCATTTTTTTTTTTTTTTTTTGTATTTTATTTATATTGTGTGTGTGTTCTTTCTTTGACATTCCGACTCTGTTTCGCTCTGTTTTCTAACTTTTCGCGGGCGGGCTGTTCCAAGAGTCGGTCAATCTATATTTTATACATATCCCGAAACTAAAGCAACCCTAAAAGAAGGGAATTCGTGTTTCGGTTATTCTCTGAGATAGTTCACTTGGAAAATAAAATAAAACATAAGAAATCAAAACACAGTCATGGCTCATGATGGGCGTTTCTCGTTGAATGAACAGATGCCTTGTGAGTTCTCTGCTTCTGAGAAGTTTCATCAGTCTGTGAATGACAATAGAAGCATATCAGCTTGGGAGGTTCAAATCTCAGAACCCACAAACGAGAGGTTGAGTCGACCAACACCAACAGACACAAAGAATAAGGTGTCTCGAACCTCCTTTTCATTCTTTGTTTTTCATTTTCTAAGATTTGTTTGTATCTCCGGCGTGACTGATTTAATTTGTTTTGTTCTCTCTTTTCTTTTCCTACGTTCTCTTCTTTCTTTTTGTGTCGTTTATTGCGTTTCTGCATGGGGTCCGAACAGTCATGTCTGTTGTTGCATTGGTGGTCTTGTTAATTTTCTGGGTTTGGATTTGGATAAGATTTATTTACGTACATTGCATCGTTGTAGAGGCTTTTTTTAAAATATGTCAAACTTTTGGAAGTAAATGGAAAAGAAATATCGAGCGGGATCTACGATTCTGTCCATGTTTAGTGTCATATATTTTGGCAAAAAAATTCAAATATTTGAAAAAAAAAAAGAAAAAGAAAAAGAAACGACTTTAAAAAATCCAAACATCATGTTTTGTTTTTCATTGGAAAATAAAAACAAAACAAATAAATGAAACAGATCACCAAAAAAAAAAGCCATTGCTAATAGTGGGTGTACGTCTTTCTCATGGAATGATCAGATGTATTGTGGGGTATCTACTTCTGAGCAGTACTTTCAGAAGGTGGGGTTCCAGTCTATCATGAATAACGATGGAAGCAAAGCTTCGGAGGTTCAAATTTCAGAAGCCGCAAACGAGAGACTGAGAGAAACACTAGCAGATCTCACCGAAAAAGAGGTGTCTTGAAGCTCTTTTTCATTCTTTATTTCTCATTTTCTGCAATATATTTTGTTCACTTTTTTTTTTCGACGTTGCTTATGGATGATTTTATAAGGGCGTCTTGATGATGAGTTTATTGGGACGTTTCTGTACGAGTCCAGATTGTCATATCTGTGGTAGCATTGTTGGTACTGTTGTTTTTAGGTTTGAGGTGGTCGTTCTGCATGTTGCTTTGGTATGTGCATGGGGCTTTTGTGGTTTTAGTTATGGATGTGGTTGCATGATTAATGTAGACGTTTTTTTTTTTCTTTTAATTTTTTTTTAATTTTTAATTTTTTAAATACACACACTCACTCACTTACTCTCTCTCTGTTCAGAATACATGTTTTTTCCCCCATTATTTCAATGAAGTTGAAAATTTTTCGGGGATGTATTTATGATTAGTGAAAATTTAGAGAATTTTTTTTAAAAACCTTTGAAATGAGAAGTTTGAATAAAAAGGTTTTTGAGATTTTTTTTCTTCTTTTTTATCGAGATTTACAAAAGTGGGTATAGTTCATGCTAAGGCCTCATTTATTTTTATTAAACTTCTTAACTTATCTCATTTTATTTAATTATTACAAATTTTTCAAATTTCTACAAAAAAAAAATAAACAATTCAACTTTTTCAAATTCTAAAATAAAAATAATATTAAAAAAATATATTCTAACATATTTTATTTAATTTTCAACTTTTATTTCAACTCATGATTTCATCTGCAAAAAACAAACGAAGCCTAAGTTTCAAAGGTTTTTTTTTTTTTAATTTTATCGTTAAACAAATTTTTATTGATCAAAAGAGTAGGCAAAAAGCCTAACTATTCGAAATATTGGTATAAAATTTTGCGTGGCTTTATTTTGAGATTTTGTAAAATTATTTTAGATTTTTTAAAATCAATATAAATGATTAGATGAAAAGTTTGTTTCTTTTTCTTATAAATATATAGAAAACTCTTTTAGGTTTAAAGATGTTAGGATTAAAGTTGACTTCTTTTTTAAATATTAAAAAAATATGAAAAACCAAGAATTTTACAGCGACTATCTTTTCCTCTCTTTGGGGTTAGATCTTCACACTCTAACCTCTCCATCCCAACTTGCTAATATCAAGCAATTATCTTTTCGTGCACTTTCTTGTTATTGATCATAATTCCAATTATTAATCAATAATTTTCCTTAATTTCAACGTTAAGCAATATCATGTGCTGCTTGTCCTGATTTTTCCCACGATAGTGCATGAGTTGATTAAACATTGATTATTTTCATTTTTGTGTTATTTATTATTCATTTAATTTCCTTTTTTTCCCCTTACGCCAATACCTCAATATAACAATATATAGGTTATTGAATTGAGAGAAACTCTTATGAAGTTACCTCCCATCGGTTTGAGAATGAAGGAGATAGACTCCTTCTCATACTTGGTGGAAAGGAAGATTTCCCATGCAAACAACAGTTCTAGATGTGATGCAGCTCATGGTCGGATTGAAGCCAAGGCTAGCAATGATGCTGAGAAGTTGAAGGCCTCAAACTTCTGTGCATCATTTCTTAGAATTGGCTCATGGGAGGTGATACCCCAAAATCTGAAAGCAGTAATAAATAAAAAACCAAACAGTTTCCAATTAATGCATGTTGGCTGTAATATATTTGCAGGAAGTTTCTATACGTGAAGGCGCTTTGGTGGCAAAGTGTTACTATGCAAAGAGAAAACTCGGGTGGGAAATCATGAAGGATGGTTTGAAGAGCAAGATTGAAATACAATGGTCTGATATTCTAGCAATCAAAGCTTCGATCGCGGAAGGTCAGCCAGGAATTCTTGAAATCGAGGTTAGTTCCATCGTTGGTTTTCAATAAGATTTGAGATTTATTGAAGTATGATGTTTAAATTCTTTCTTGTTTAGTGTTATCAACTTTTTTTTTTCAGCTTAATACTCCACCTATGTTCTACCAAGAGACTGATCCAATGCCAAGAAAACATACAATTTGGAAAACTACTACAGACTTCACTGATGGTCAAGCTCTAATTCACAGGTTTCTACCAAGTTTTAGTTATTTGTCACAGTTTTTTTACTTCTATAGTTGTGAATATCTCATTTTTTTTCTATTTCTGTAACTTATATATGAATCTTATAGATACTAAACCTAATGAACTTTGTTGTTGGCATGCTATCTTTAGGAGGCACTATATTGAGTTTCCTCCTGGAAATCTTGACAAACACTTGGATAAACTCCTGCAATGCGATAGCCGGATGTCGATGCTGAGCACAAGACCATTTCCAAGTCTACCTTCTCCTTACTTCCACTCAGGTTTAAACAATGAGACAAGACAGTTTTCCCTGGATTACAATGGAGATCAGTTAAACATCAACTCCAGCTATCACTTGCCTTATTTCTCGAGTACCCATGCTCCATTGGCTTTGGTGCAACAAGTTCAGGCTTATGAACAAACCAATCAACCATACGTTTTTGCAAATGATTCAACAGGTAATGAGTTGTGTTTCTTCCTATCTTAATTATGTTAAGGTCTTGGCAACTAAAAACAGTACTCTTTGACTTTCTTTTATTTTCTTCAAATGTTGTGTGAATGGATGATTGTGGATTTCGCTCTTCAACTAGATGAGAATATTAGCAACCTAGTAAAAGAAAATTCAAGAATGACAACCTGGAACCAAGGGATGATCTATTCTAAAGATCTTCTAGGAAGAGATCAGATACTAAGGTCATTTTCTAGAACTATGGAAAACCAAGTGAGAGATCAGATTCAAAACCCATTTTCTATGGCTATAGAAAACCTAGGTAGAGACCAGATTCAAGACCCATTTTTCAATGGGTCTAGAAAACCAAGTTAGAGATCAAATTGATCATGACCCATGTTCTATAGCTATTAGAAACCAAGTTAGAGATCAGATTCAAGACCCATTTTCAATAACTATAGAAAACCACATGAGACATCAGATTCAAGAGCCATTTACTATTCCTATGCCAGCCCAAGTGAATCCAACCATATCTTATCAAAACTACGATATGTTAGCTCCTTATGCTGAGCAAGTAGGGCTTCTTTTCTCAGATATTGATACATTGAATAATCTTATAAAAAAATTCAATGCTAGTGATCTAGAGCGACAACATATTGATCAGAAAATGTACATAGCAATGGAAAAGTCATTTTTAAGAGAAGGATACAACAGATGATTTTGAGGATGTGGGTCATAGAATAGCAGAAGAATGATGAACAAGCACTGTGTTGGAATACCTTTGAGGATATGGGTAGTGAAAATTGTGCAGGAGAAATGATGAATGAGACATTGATACCACATGAACACTGCAAGCAAGCCTAAAAAAACCTTAATAAGACATCAAATTACCCTAAAGGTTTGGATTTAATTTGTATTTATAGTCTAGACTATGAGAGCAATTTGTTATTCTTCGTGTGTCGTTGTTACAATATCTAGGCATATTAACTAAATTTTTTTAATATTTATGGTGAATGGAAATAAAATTAATAAATGGGCAATGAAGCTGAAGATTTGACCCTAACCCATATTTCTTTGTGAGTCGAGGAAAGTACAACAACAAAAAGTGATTTCTGATGCAATCTACAGTTGAAAGCTGCAATAGGTCAAATGCATGCTTTGGACTATGACTACTCCAAAACATTAGATGGAACTTTCCATACCCATTCTCCGTATTCTTAAAAAGGGAAGTAAGAGCGTTAGTAAAAAAAAGAGAAGCTAAAAGTTGTATACTATTGGTAAGACGGGAGAGCGTAGGCTACGCGCACTGCCACATATACTGCTCTTGAACTTCATGTACATGTCAAAGTCCTTCACATCTTCAATGCAATTAAGGAGCACTAGATAGCCTTAGCTACTCTTCATGCTTGAAAATAGAAATGAAATGTTTTGCTCGTGGATATTTGCACTAAATGCATCTTCGAGAAGATTCAATTCTACTCCTCAATGATAAAGCAATCAAGCAAAAAGGTTAATTGCGAGGTCACAAATTCACAATAAAAGTAGATTTAACAGTGCCAAAACAAAAAAGAAAAAGAAAAGAAAAGGTAGGATCCCAGCCAAAAATACAGTTGATGTGATTCATCAACAAAGAAAATAAACTTGAATTTTCCAGTACCACAGCTATACCATCCCCAAAAACTGCAGGAACTTGAACAATTAGGTCAACTAATTTATCAGGACTGATGAAAACATGCAACCTCCTTGGCAGAACAAACCGTGATACCAGCCCAATCCTTCTTCCAAAGGATAATTGAACTACCATCTCTTGCAATAAAGCATGCCCCTTTACCTAGAATGTTCTAACCTGCTACATTTTATAAGCTGTTAAAAAGACAAAAATAATAAAAGAATCAGAAACAGGTTCCATGATCATGGAGACCGTGTTTCTGCCATACGACAGGGGATCTGTATCTCCGCTTGATGATTATGATATCCTGAGACAGTTGCTGACTCCACTTTGGAGATCATTGCATGACTCACAAAGGAGACATGTTCAAATCCCTGAGCTCCAACAACCTTGGGCTTACGGATTGAATCTCAAATCATCAGGAAAAAAGCAAAGCTATGCTAATTAAACCATCTCAATTGGTTGCCTAAAAAGTTAAAAATAAAAACTATCTGAATTGGTTTAGGACCACCCAGGTCTCTTTCAATTTTTTTGTGCCGTAAGCTTTGGTTAATGGTCAGAAAATTTTCCTTTGCAAAATACGAAAATAATACATCTTAGCATGGTATCTTCTACTTCAACATTGTAGCCCAGATAGCATTAATGACTTTTCATTAGCATGTCAAAATGAGCCAGCAACTGACTAGAAGATATGCTCAAGCACAAGGTTGTGGCACAAACAAAATTAACAACTGTCTATCTACCTTGTACTATAACTAATTCATGCAGTAAATACAGCCGTTCTTTCAACAAACATTCCCAATACTTACTACAGTTATTAACTACATGAATCAAGTTTACAGCATACAACAAGCTGCTTTGAGTAAACACTTAACACATCAGTTGCCAAATTCATTTCTGCTCAAGTTAGGTCCTAATATTTTCAATTTTATTCCATAAACAGGAATAAAAAACTGGTGATAAATCCAAATCTAGACTAACAAACTATATTGGCAGAAGCCACTTCTGTCATCTCATTTGACATGGTAACTCATGTCTTCAAGCTTACTTGAGGTGACTTAGTGGACTCTTCTGGTATGGTTGGAGGATCACCAGACCTGCTTGCAGCTTCATATGCACCTTCTGCATTCATTTCACTAAAATTTCTTTTCTTTGATGCAGAGGGAGAATTCTCCTTTTCCTTGTTTTCATAAGCCAATTCTTTTCCTGTTTCATTCTGAGTTTTTTTATTAGGCCAAGTGCCAACATCTTGCAAAGGAAACAATGGAGACTCACGGCCACTCAGTCGACAAAATACCCTTTCAACCATCTCGTTAATTTCCTTCCCGAGCCCATTATTGTCTAAAATTAGCTCCCAAACTGATTTAGAAGCCTTCTCAAGCACAGGAGCTCTGCATTCAAACAATATACAAATTGTAAGAAACAGAAGCTGCAGTACTGACGAAAAAATTAGTATTATCATATAAGGGGAAGCCTCTTCTAACCATACCAATGCTGGCCATTGCAACATTCTTTGAGATTCACATAGAGATATGTGCAACAAATTATGGTAAGGTGTCGGTTTTATAGAGAACAAGCATAGAAAGGACCAAGAAAGATACATCCCCTTCTGAATCAGTAATATTTGACACACTGCAGGTAACTTTGCAACTCCTAAGCAGCAGTTAATATATATGAGACCATTTAGCCATGGATTCAACCCACATGCAGGGCATCTACCCCAAAGTCCTCACACCCATTTATAACTTCCACTCACAACATAATCTAGCTATCCCAAGCAATCATCACAACTCTATATACACTGTATGACCATCTTATTAACTTTGGACACACAGAATTTCACAAAACTTAAAACTCCATCACACAGCCAAAATACTCCAAGATAACAAAAAAAATCTCAAATGGATGAAACAAAAAGTAAGCAAGTGCATTTAGCCTGAACCAGGGAGGCTATTCCTATCTTAAAAGACAAGTGAGAAAAGTTCAGGCACACAAACACTTACTCAAGTTCCTGCCTCAGCGCATCAAACAGCTCTCTTTTTGTCTGTTTCTCTGCCCCAGGGGTGTTAAGAACTTTACTTTGTTCTGCCATTTTAATAGTGGTATTCTTAAGCTCCTCCTGAAACAAGGAGCATGAACATAAGTATCTATTCTACTTAAAAGCAACCAAACCAGTACTTACTCAGCCAGGGATATGTTTGACAATACCTGATTGGAAATGTCACTGGGTTACCAGCATTGGATAATTGCTGATAACTACCTGGCCTAACTGAAAACACACACTTATGTAGAGTACATAAATTGTGACTAAATTAGAGTTTACAATCACATAAGTGGCATCCTAATTATGAAATAATAATATGTCACTGAGATCCAAAAATTAGACAACTAGTGATAACTAGCTAGCTCCAATTGAAAATCAATGAGCAACAAACTTGATTGCCCTCAAACTCAAAAGATTTCCAAAAGTCACCAATAAATCTCTAGAATTGGCTGATTTAAACTTCTGAACCAGTAGCTCATGTTAGCCTATCGATAGGTTTGATAATTTGCAAAGATCTACAGAAGAAAACAACACAATCCCACTAATTCTAATATCCAACCACACAAACTGCAAATTAGTCCTCGATTTAAAACAATGGTCCTAACTCTAGAACTTGAACCAACATATAGCTATCATTATATTAACATATATAAACAAAAATACAAATATATGTAACAACTCATCAAGGACAAAGCATGCACATGCCAGGAAATTCTATTCTTACCCCCATCAAATGCATTTGGTATGTTTACCATATCATTGCATGGACTTCTTGTATAAGTCAGGCTTATTCATAGTACCGCTCTACACTCACATATATACAAATCCCCATGCATGTCACTAATAAGAGAATGAGTACAGCTATACAAACATATATAGACAATGAACACTGAAGATTAACCAAGAAAAAAAAATCTTAAGCTGGAAGACTTCACTGCTCAAATCCCAATAACTCTCCGGATATAAAAATAAAAACCCAATATTTTTTATTTTACTTGGGCTAAGCTACTTCTCTCAATACAATTTTTATTACTTAAAAATAATAAATAAAATTAAAAACCCAAAATTTAGATTACCGAGCCTATAAACAGAATAAGTGAACCAGGAAAGAAAACAAAAATAGACGGGGAGGGACTTTACTTACGTTGGCTTTGAGCTGGTTGATGATCTTCAATCTGAGCGCGTCTATTGTACCGTCATTCATTAGCGATTCCAACACATCCTCTGGAGTTATCACCGATGAAGACGACTCCATCAAATCTGAAAATCACCTGCAAATTAAAAAAAAAAAAAAACAATCTTTTTGTTGCCTAATCTTTTTTTTCAACCAAAATTAAATAAAATGAGAGAGAGAGAGAGAGTCTCGTACCTGAACTGCTGCGACAAAAACCGTTTGTGGATTTCTCGCTCGTAGAGTCTCGTACCTGAATCGCTGCGGCAAATACCGTTTCTGGATTTCTCGCTCGTTCGTAATTTTCCGTCGACTCCTAAAAATGCTCAAATGTTGTTTCTGTTTTGTTTTTCTATACGCGGGCCTTCCTTTTCAACACACTACCACACATGCCGATGTGGCGACTGACTTGGCTTAAAAAAATTGTCAAACTCCCAATGAATATAGTCTCCCCTAATATTGCTTTCTCACCTTTGCAAAGACATCACTGTGCTTATCCAACAATCAACTATCAACGTTCGAGATCAGCGTGACGACTTCGGAATCAACGTAATCGACGACTTCGGAATCGGTAATCGATCACGAGTGATGCCTGATGGGTGTTCGATCGAGCTGATCCACTCCTCGCTTGGCGAGCCAGTCGGCAAGCTCGGGGTTTGACCAGAACTCAACGCCGCTTAAGTCCTCCGGGCTAGAGTCTTGGCCTGTTGCCGCTCACCATAGGCTCTCCACTTTGGTCTGTCTTACGCCCCTCAACCAAACTTTGATGAATCCTCAAGAGTTAGGGATTTAGGGATTGATTTACAGGGCTGGAGAAATGAGACAGAGAGAGAGAGAGAGAGAGAGAGAGAGAGGAGATGGAGATGAACAGACGAATTTTATAAGCGGTTCGTTCCCATATCTACTTCGTAGTTTTTTAACGGACTACTCGTTACTTTAAGTTATACGACGTCGTATTTCTTTTTTCCTTTTTTATTTTTGACCCAAATTTAGAAAAATTCCCGTTTGTAGAACATAACATTAATTTAAGAATAAAACAATTTATTAAGAAATATTTTCAACTAACAAAAGACTTTGTTTTCCCTTTTGTTAAACATTATTATTTAGACATCAAATAATTAAATAATAAATAATTTTTTAATTATTTAAATGATTTGATGTCGATGAATAACATTATTATTAAATAAATAGATAATTAAATAAAGACATTTTAATCCGGGAATAATGTTAAAGTCACCTATAAATCTTTGAGAGAGTCACCATTGATGTTTTTTTTTTTTTATTACTTAATAATTAAGTAAGTATTTTTAAATGATATTATGAATTTTTTTAAAAAAATATTTAAAATGATTATAAAAAAAAAATATCCTGCAGTGTCTCGGTGGCTCTAGTTCTGCCCTTTAATCCGACAATACCCATATCGGTTCCCATCGCCAAAATTTAGTCCCATTAATCTTTCATGAAAAAAAATCCCAAAATATATACTCCATCCAATTTTAAATTATCAGTAATTAAGAAAAATGACAAAATGAAGGAGAATCATTATCCAATGCTGATTCTGCTTCACCTTCAAATTTTATCAACATGCATGCACTCTATGACAAGGCCTGCTTTAACAACAATGTATAATCTTACATTATGTCATATTTGTATGTGAAGACAGGCATACCAGTTGAAGAAAATCCTTCAGATATTACAGAGGAAAATATTTTAGCCACAACGAGATTATACAAAAGTAAACTCACAAACTGATGTTGCTAGAGCTGTTTTAGCTACATATGGATATTATTTCGTCCCAGGAGAAACTATTAACCAAGACTTTGTTTCAAAGAATATCATTGGTGATCAAATGGCAACCTCTCTATTCAACTGTATTCTTTCTTAACGACAATCAAAATCCCACGCCTGAACCACCAGGATTTCGTTGTAGCTGATTGTCTTGCCAGTCAAGATCTGGCCGCTAATTATCGGATGCCCAAGCATGCACGGACTTAGCTCTGCTGACAATATTCACGATGCCAAAGAAATCCAGCAACTAAATTCACAGACCATCTTCATCTTTATCCAAGGAAGCTGATAAATAGCTCAGGATGAATCCATCCAGATCTCCTTCAAGGACAGAATCAGGATCCGAAACTTCATAGCTGGTTCGGAGATCTTTAACCATGCGGTAAGGCTGCATTGTAAATCTTAATGGAAGTTAAGTGATGCTTACATGATCAACGGTACCAAACAAGTTAATGAAAGAAGGTCTTATTGCATACATGAAGCACATAACTACGTATCTGGCTGCCCCAAGTAATGTCAGTGAGAGATTGTGTATGTTGCGCATTCATCTGAGCCTGGCGCGCCATCTCAAGTTGGTCCACTCGAGACTGAAGCACGGCCATTGCTGAAGCCTTGTTTTGATGTTGTGATCTGTTCAGAACAAAATTGTATCTTTTGGAATTGAGACTTCGAAATCCACAACAACAAAAAAAAAAAAAGTAGTGCTACATATACTTACAACTTTTACTTACAAGATTCATTTTGTTAGTTTTGTTTTTAAATTCAAATTTTGAATTTCAAATTTCATAATTTCCAACATATCAATAACTAACATGAGGAAAAGTAAGTTTTTTTACAAGTTTTTCTTAAGTACAAATAACATTTAAAAAAAAAAAA
>QEOT01123316.1:0-39070 GCA_003123785.1 Pterocarya stenoptera | reverse complement strand
GGGGGGGGGGGGGGGGGGGGACAGAGAAAGAGAGAGCTGTGACAATGAAAGAGAGAGGGTGGGAGAGAGCAGAGATCGAGAGAGGGGAGAGAGAGAGTTACGGGGATGTGTATGAGATTTGATTAACTGAGGTCCATTGTATTTTTCACTTCCTAAGAACTACACGTGTCACAACTTCATTGGAAGGTGTAAATCTACTCTTTACAACAAGTCCGATTTGAAGTTATTCTCATTTTTTTTTTCTTTAAAAAAACCCTTCTTCACAGGCAAATTTCGTACCTTTCATTTTGACAAGTGGCAGAAATTCCTGTAGGAATGTGAACTATCCTCACAGCACTCTCAGTCGTATTAACATGCTGGCCACCAGCTCCCCCAGCACGAAATCGCTCAATACGGAGATCAGAGTCATTAATTTGTACATGGGTAGATCCATCACCCGAGATTGGAATTACAGCAACAGCAGCAAATGAAGTATGTCGACGCTTATTACTGTCAAATGGTGAGATTCGCACCAACCTGTGCACTCCTACTTCTGCTTTGGCATATCCAAAAGCATATTCACCATCCACCTTGATTGTTGCTCGCTGAAAGTGCAGATAAAATTAAAATCAGAATACTACTTGAGTTTAAACAATAGCGCCTAGCAAAGACTAACATGCAGACCACCGAACAGGCTTGACAGACATTTAAATTCACAAAGAAGCATACGCCAGCATTATCAACTGTTGAATAATAGAACAGTTCGGTTGCTTCGAATAGTTTTGTACTGATTTCCTTCTTTACAGGGTAAGTAATACATAATGAAAAATAAATATAATTGAAAATAAGGGTGAGAAAAAACTGGTAAGTAGATGAACCTTGATTCCGGCAATCTCACCAGACATTTCATCCACCACGGTGACTTTATATCCACGTCGCTGAGCCCACATTTTATACATCTGCATGACCATTGCTGCCCAATCCATGCTCTCAGTACCACCAGCTCCAGCTTGAACCTATGTGGTGGACATACAAGTACAGTATTGTTACCAGTAAACAAAAAGAAGAAACAAATATATATATATATATATGAACTGAGGTAAAATCTCATGATATCAAGATTCAGATAGGGGAGTTGAAGACACATGGAACTTTGGTACAGAAACATGAAATTAACTTAAAAGGCTATTGTTACACTAAATAAAAATAACCTCTATGTAACAAGAGCAAGAATCCTGCTCCCCAGATAACATAGCTTGAAGCTCTTTCTCTTTTGAATTCCTCCTCATCCTAAGTAAAGCTTTCAATGATTCCTGCAAAGAGAAGGCAAGCAACATGTATAAAGTTAGTATCTAGATTATAAGAAAATATCTCCAAGCGTATATTGTCCTTTAAAAGAAAAGGTTGAACATTAACAATAGGATTCAACATCCAAAAAACTTTTTTTTATAGGTAATCAATAAGTTTTATTCATAAGAGAAGGCAAGACATTAGGAGACATTGGGAGATCTTCCGAAGACATGAACATATTGTGATGGGCAACGGCTCTCATGTTAGATTTTCATATAACAAATGGTGCAGTCTCACCACAAAAAAATTAAGGAAACATTGGGTAATGGTGTTGGATTGGTATTGCATGTGTAAGAAGAATGGTGAATCTGTAGATCATCTGCTTTTACATTGTGAGGTGACCAGGACCATGTGGAATGCTTTCTTTGCGGGAATTGGACTATCATGGGTCATGCCTCTTCGATTGGCGGATTTCCTAGCAAGCCAAAGAGGCCTCCAAGGTAATTCACAAGTGGCAACAATCTGGAGAATGGTTCCTATATGTATGTTTTGATGTATCTGGCGGAAAGAAATGATAGAAGCTTCGAAGATTGCAAGAGAACAATGGAGGAGCTTAAAGTTTTCTTTTTTAAATCATTGTTCTTATGGGTAGGGGCCATTGTTTGTAATGGGATAAATGTCCATGATTTTCTACTTTCAGTTGTAAACTCTAGTTAGGTACTTCTCATGTATACTCCTTGTCTATGTGGGCTTTGTCTACTTTTAATGAATAAAACTTCTTAATTACCTATCAAAAATTCGTAAGAGAAGGCAAATCCCAAGTACACAGGATTCAACATCCAAAAACCTGACAATAGCCATTTAGTTTGCTCCAAAAAAGCTAAATTTATGATAATCTTCTTGTCTTGTCCATAGACACACACACCCCCACACCTATCAATCTTAGTTACTCTTCAAGACAACTAAAACAAGGCCGATTTCCAGGAAATTATTCACATTGCACACTGAATTAGGTTCTCACTAGTGCTTAGGCATTATACTATGTATACTCCATGTGTACTTGAGCTACGCCTATTTAAATTAATAACGTTTTACTTTTACTTAAAAAAAAAAAAGAAAAGAAAAAAGAATTAGGTTCTCACCAAAGTTTTGACAAAACTACTCTATACATGCCATATACTTATGTAAAACCATCAGAAAGAAAGGATCAAGTTTTGCAAAATTGTTCAAAATCATAAAACAGAACGAACACACATGCCTAGATAAAGGAAGTGCCCACCAATTCCATCTCTGGATCATTCTCTTCACGGGCAAGGTTAATCATGTCAATATGCTCTAGCAGTTCTCGCTCAAATGCCCTCACCGCTTTCATTTTACCCATGAGTGAACCATGTTCACGACTTATCTTCCCTGCATGCACAGGATCATCCCAAATATTTGGCTTATTCAGCTGCATTGATAACAAATCCAACCTGACCACCAATTGTTTCCACTGCCACCATACACAGGAAAAGAAATCACATTGCCATGAAATAGGTCATACAAATCCAATATCAAAACTTGTGTCAACTCTTATAATCAGAGAAGTAAAGCAAAATTATACATCACAGTGTATCAACTGAAATACAGTCCAGAACAAGTACAAATTACCTAGTGAGAATCTCAATGTATATACAAAATTAAACTTAACCTTTTCTTATTTTTGCTTTTGACGAATAACAGAAGGCAACTCAGATTTTTTTTCTGAACTTGAAACAAAGTCAAAAGTTACAGCAGGGAAACTCAAAGTCGTTCTTGATTAACCTCTTATGATCAGAAAGATTATTTCAAACTAAAAGAAAAATCACTCAAATAACAATACAAGACCGTAGCAGACCTCAATATAGAGAATCCAAAAATGATTGAACTTTCAACATCGTTAGAATATAGATGAAATGATTGAATTCATTTCCGGTCGTCCACTTAAGTTTTGAGATAGATAATGATTTTAAATGGTACAAGAGTTGTGTGTTTGAACCTGATACTTTACCCCATTTCGATTACATATTTACATGTTGAGAATGAGTGGAGTGTTAAAATATAAATTAAGGATTAGATTCAATAATTGCCATCAGCTTAAGTTTTTTATACCTTCAACCGCTTCTTGATTAGATGAATGGATTGAGCAATGGCAGCAGCATGACTTTTCCAATCACTCTCAGTCTCATCAAGAATTGTCCAATTACTAGCTACAATTCCCTCCACTGTGAGCCCGTCAGCAGTTGAGTGCTGCACAGCAGCTTCACTACAAAAATATTGGAATGGCGTCATAATCGATGGATTTTGGTGAAATTGACAAGGGTTTTTGCCGCTTGGAATTGCACGAGAGCAAAACCCAGAAAATTCGCGCCGGAAAATGGGAGACCCGGAAGCTGAAATAGGCTTCTCAGACACCGAAGGTGTTGAAGGGAGGGGAATTTGGTGAGACCCATGCCTGTTAATGGGAGACCCAGATGGTGAAATATGGTTTTCTGATACTGAATGCGAGAATCGGAAAGGCCCAGATGGGGTTTCTGTGGTTTTGTGTGAAATAGGAGACCCAGACGAGAATAGGAAGGAAGTTCTACGATTATAGATGGAATTTATGGATCTTCTAAATGATTTTGTGAAAGCGAGAAACGACATTGTTTTTTTTTTCTTTTTTTTTTTGTGGATTTGGAAGACGAATTGAGGAACACAAAAATTGAATTTCTCTGTTTTCTATTTTGATGGATTGAAGTATTTAAGGGTTTATGTTGGAGGTATCAGGTATGAAGAGGTTTAGGGCTCTCAGCCTCAGGGTTTATACTACCCATGAAACGACGACGTGTTTAGTTTTCCATATATTTGAAGCCCTCGGAAACAGAATTAAAAAACAAATCGTCGCTTCGCTTTTAGAACTCCGAAAAGTCGCCGCTACAATTAATTCTTCGAAGTAAAATTTGCAAATGCGACTCCCTTTCTGTCTTCAACCCTTACCCACCACGATCTTCCTCTCGAGGTTCCCCAAACCCCTCTTCCCACTCAGCTGCGTGACAACCGCCGCCCCCGCCATGTCTAACCAATCCGGCCCAACAAAACCCACTTCTGAAAACACCCTCCAAACCCCACAAAATTACCCCGTGCCACTCTCTCCCCCGCTGCCTCCCATCTCCAAAAGCGTAGAGCTCAGCAGAGCCGAGTCTGCCTCCTCAAAGTCCAGTCTCTTTGCTCTCTCAAGACTCCATGTGGTGTACGAGGACGAGTGGCTCATTGCAGTGAATAAGCCCCAGGGGGTCTACTGTGAGAGCGTGTTGGCCTCCGTCCCTCAACTTCTCTGTCACGCGACCGAGTCTGGTGGACGACTCAGTGAAGGTCTGCTTAGCTTCTCCTCTCTCTTTTCTCTTTCTTTTTTTTCCCCTCCTTTGTGGGCGGTTTTGAAACTTCTGATTTCTTGATTAATTTCTATGAAGTAAACATCCCAGAAAATTGACTTTTGGTTTTCGAGGTTCACTAAATTCAAGAGATGTCTACCGATTGCTGAACCGTACGTGTGGCTTTTTAATTTTCCACTCTGAAAATTCTTTTATGGAAGTGTATCTGATTGTCGAGAAACAAAACCACTATCTTTTTGTCTGTTCTATATAAGGCCATTGCCCAATATCAAATACAAGAATTTTTTTCCTAATCATCAAATACAAGAAGTTGACAGTACAGAGTAATTCGATGCTTGATAGAATTCGATTGACTTGGACAATTTCTTTTAAATGCTGGGCTACATTTCGAGTGTGCTTCTGGATAAAATGAGCTTCCTTAATATATTTGGAAATGACTTGAGTTCATCTGCAAAAAAAAAATTTTAGATTGATTTGAAGTAAATCCCATAAATGACCAATTGTGAATTAGCTGGACAAAAAAAGAACTCTTTCATGTGTGCTTTTTGGAAAGCTGTATGGAGTATCTAGAGATCTCTTCATTCACATAGGGTTTCAATTGATAGAAATTATACCGAGCTTGTCGTAAATGAGATTATTCCGAATATTAGATGTTTCAAGTCACTAGGCAACCTAACTTGTACAGAGCTTGCTGTAAATGGGACTATTCTGAATATTAGACGTTTCAAGTTGCTAGGCATGCCATATAATGTCTGTGATATTCTGTAAGCTGCAAGCCATAAAGTTGATTGGATGTGCAAATTCTGAAAATTCTATAATAAAGATGGAAGATTAATATTGCTTTCTAATGGCTTAAGTCAGCCATTTCTTGAATATAATTAAAATGTTTCGATGTCAGGGACCAAGATCAAGTCTCCAGAGCTTCATCTTGCTAACCGACTCGATCGTGACACCAGTGGGGTTATGCTGATAACAAAGTCCCACAAAGTAGCTTCTAAGCTTGTCAAGGCATTCACTAATCACAAGGTTACCAAAACATACATTGCTCACTGCGTTGGCCCAGCTCCAAAATGGGAAAAAATAACCATTAAATCAGGTCATGGCAGGTCAAAGTTTGGGGTCTGGCGTGTTTATGCTGCATCAGATGTTGGTCGGATGCTACCGGGTGGATCAGTAGTCAGAGACATGGAAACATCATTTGAAGTATTATCAATAAATGGACAAGGGAGCTTCAAAGAGCCATCTGAATTTAGGAAAGATGAGGAGAATACTATTGTAGTTGAAGAGAGAGCTGTAATAGACAGCGATATAAAGAAGGATGAGATATTGGTAAGAGCTTATCCTCGAAGTGGAAGAACACATCAAATTCGCTTACATTGTCAATATCTTGGAATTTCCATCAGAGGGGACGTGAAATATGAAGGTGTCTATGAGTGGAAAGGGAGAACCTACGATGGCCATGAACTTCATGCGGAGAGCTTATCATTTGAGCACCCTGTTACTGGTCTTCCTATCATGTTTCAAGCACCTCTACCTCTATGGCCCAGCCAGGCATTGCAGCAATAATATTAAAACAGTGGTGTTGTCTTTGGCATGGGCTTCTATGGCTCAGGAAGATTCTCGCAACATTCATGTGAGAAAATATTATATTAGACATTTTGGTTTTCTGAGTTGCAAATGGAAGTTTTTTACATGGATATGATGCTAGTGCTTTCTGGTTGGTGTCAAGTATAGCCAGTTAATACTTATGGGGTTAGTATCTCCCCCTTTCTATCACCAGACTGTGTTATACGTAAAAGGTCCATTGCTAAAAGCAAATGGTGAGGACTTCAAGTGGAATCCCGTCTGTTGCAATTGCCCTACTTGCCTCACCATCGCTCCCCTCTGTCAGCCGTCACAAAAAAGATTCCAAACCTCTTCATTTAGGCATCACTTTCCCAAAGTGGCTTTTGAAGAGGTTGTGGCAAGTGTCTTAGGAATTTGTATGCATAAAGAGGTTATGATGAGATTATCGACATCATGAGCTCTCTTTTCTCATTTGAAAGTTTAGTTCATGAGAAAACCATCGGATCAGTTTCCTATATCAATATAATTTTCTGTTCTTTCCCATTTTTTGGGGCATGAACTCTCAGTTACCAAGTACATAGGAAATGTAGAGTTTGTTACTCTGCCACTTTTGTGCACATTTTTGTCAAATATAATTGCTAACCTTCTTTTTCTTCTGTTAAATATCTGTCTACTTGGACAATTGTATGTTATAGTTAGATAGTATAATTGTATGATAGTTTTGCATTGTCTTAGTTGAACAAAGATTTTCTCACTCAATATTCTGTAAAGTGAAGAAGGGCACTGGTTCACCTACAAGTAATCAGGGACTACTTTGACAGATTCATTGGAAATCCGAGGTAGATCAGGGCTGATGTAAATTGGTGATAGCCTACAGAAAATATAAAAAGTCCATCTTTTGTGGTTTATTCAATATTGGTGAATATTGCATGTAGGAGCACCATACAGACTCGTAAAGATGGGATAAATTATAAACAGGAAATGATTGAGACGCCGTTGTTGTATGTCTATTAGAGTAGATACCTGAGGTTCATGTCAAGCAAGTATGGGTTTGACGGTTCAGGCACTCACTATCAATTTAAAATGCCAAAACTTTTGGGCTGGATTTGAACTAGGCAACATAATTTGTGGCCTGCCAAAAAGAGATTAGCTTGATGAACAACACTTTTCGTTTGGATGTTAACGTGAGATAAGACGAGAAATATATGAATAATAGTAAAATAATTTGTAAATAGTAGTGAAAAGTTGAATAAAAATATTATAAAATTAAAATATTATTATAATATAGTTTTTTAATATAATTTTTGTTTTGAGATTTAAAAAAAATTAAATTATTTTTTGTGTTTTTTCTGAAAGTTTGAAAAAGTTATAATGATTAGGTAACAATTAAATGAAAAAGTTAAAAATTTGAAATTAAAAAATATCTGTGTTTAAGTAATGTTTGAGAAAGAAATAAGATGAGATGAAATTGGTTGAAATAGCTATCCTAATGAAAATATTCCCACAAAAAAAGTTTTAAAAAATTTTATTTTACAATTTGATGTAACTTAATTAAAACTCTTTTAAAATTTTCTTTTCTACATATTCTACGAAAATTCCGTCAATTTACGAGGGTTTTCAGTTTTGTGATTCTTCTATATGCACCTACCGATTCTCAAAACCGATGACTTTCCCACTATTATTAAAGCAAGTACGAATTTTTGGGTTCTAGATCCGGGTTTTTTGGGTTCTAGATCCGGGTATTCGCCGTGCAGGTCGCTACTTAAGCGACAAGGAACTTTGTTCCACAGAAAAAGGATTGAGGAAATTTCGTTTACGTAGTGGTGAATGTGATTCTAGCATCAGTTGATCCAGATTTTTTGAATTTGAAAATTCAGATACCCGAATTGTATGGATTTTGCAATGGACTCCAAGTCATGAACCTAGAGAGGCGGAAGATAACATGATCTTAATATAGGTTAATTTGGGACAAATAACGTTAGATTAATTTCTTATTATTACTGGCCGTGAGATTTCATCACACGTGAGACTCCAACTACAAGAAGAATATAGGCAAGCAGCTGTAATATCGTGGAATTGGACAATTCCATCGAGAGACTTCGCAAGTTCTTCAAAAGACCAACTCACACGAGCATGAGGTTAAGTGGATAAGATTAGGAATTTTGATTCTAATTTTCGTCCTATTCTAACATATTGTCAGGAAACAAAATAGAGAACTTACGTGTAGGGGTGTAAATGGACCAACCAGACTGAAAGTTTCCATGGTCGGTTTCGGTCCAATGAATAGGAGTATTTTGGTCTTCAGTCCGGTCCTGAGGTGGCGATTTCCCAAACCGGACCGACCGAATCCAAAAGTTTTTATTTGTATTTTTATAAATATATTATTTTATATAATAATTGTATAATAAATTATGTAATTTTCATTTAACCTATCTCCATTTATAATATAAAATTATAATACATTCACATTCTCTAAGTTTGTAACAAAGTAACAATTAACATTATCAATATAATTATATAATTATAAATTGATAACTAAACTAAATCACTATACCTATAGTCTATAATTATAAAGAAATCACTATAAGTCTATAAAACTATAAGTTTATAACTATATATAGTATTAAATTATTAATATCACTATGACTAATGACTAATGACTATAAGTTTACAACTAATACTAATATATAACTATACTAATAGTATAATATTAATACTATTATATAGTGTAATATATTATATAGTTTTACTAAATCACTATATACTATATTACTAATCACTATATCATTATAATATCACTATATCATTATAATATATACACACACTATAAGTCTATAAGTAATAGTAATAGTAACACTATAATAGTATAATATATAGTATTAGTATATATTAATATATTATAAGAATTATAGGATTATAACATAATATATGTATAATAGTATAGTATTAATATCACTATAAGTTATAACTATATATACCTAATAGGCTATAGGCTAATACAATGATTTTTTAAAAAAAATTTAAAAAGAAGAAGAAAGGGTCAGATCAAATGGACTGGACCGGACCGATAACTACCGAGACCGGACAGGACCGAATGGGTGTTCAGTCTAGAAAAAATGGTGGACCGAAAAGTTCAGTCCATGTCCAGACCAGACTGACCCATTTACACCCATACTTACGCGGGAATCCATTTTCCATTAAGCAAAGTCAATGCCTCAGTCGGCGCAGATGTCAGGCTGTTCGCCTCCAATTGAGTGATAAGTTTAACGATCTCTGCTTTTGCCTCACTCGTCACTTTCAGTAGGCCTGCTACCCGGCCCTAGGTGGACAAGTGGGCAACTACCCATTCTATAATGTCAGGGGCGGGTGCCGAGTTGCCCATATATATATATATATATTAAAAAAAATCAAGTTTTATAATAAACCTCGATGTCGTTTGATTATATCATCCTCTCCCCGCATCTCTCTCTCACTCAGTCACACTATCATTGTCGCCAAATTTATTTTCTCTCCAACTCACCTTGTAAGAATCTCAAAGCCTTAAGTTCTTTGAAATTCTAAAATCCAAATTGTTTTATGTTTTCAATGGAAGATGGGATTGTCTTCGATGGAGAATGGGATTGTGTATTTGGATGTTGTGGAGTAACTGAGTTGGATTCTATGATTAGGTTAGATCTCGGTGTTTGATTTTGAGGAAGAATTTCCCTAAATTAGTTTACGGTTTCAATCCAAAATCCCAATTTATGTTAGGATTTCAGATTGAAACCCTAAAATAGGTTAGAGGTTCAATTTGAAACTCTAATTTAATCTATCATGGGGTTTCAAAATTAAAACCCAATTTATTCTGAGATCTCAATCCGAACTAAATTTGAAACCCCAAACTTGATTGTGTGATTTTAAAAATCATGTCAGGTACTTGATTGTTTGTCGAAGTCATGGATAATGGTGATTGTGCATCAACTCTGAAAACCAGTATTAGTACTACCTCCCCTAGACCTACCCTAACCCTTACGCCTACTCTTATACCAACCCCTACACCTGCCCCTATACCCACCCCTATACCAATTTCTAGAAGTGATAATCGCTCTTAAATCATTATTTGTTTTTGCTTAAAATAAATTGTGTTATATATATATGAAAAAATCTAATTTTAAATTCAATTATTATAGGGACAACTTTAGAAAAAGAGACTCCATCTCAATTTACATCAGGCGCACATTGATAGTTTGACTTTGATACACCATTAGTTTGTTAATTAATTCTTTGTAGTTTATACTTATGTTAACAATTATGTTGTTATCTTTATTACCTCTTTTCAATGTATGTCAGTGTTTTAACATTGTTATTCATTCAAACTATTTGAACATTTATAATATTTTTAGATTAATTTGTAATAGTTTTATATTAATGTATAATAATTTATACTACTTTATAATAGGTTAGAATTATTAGTTAGCAAATTTTTTAGGTTTACTTATATTTAGAGATATCATTTAATTTGATATATTTTAGACTTTCAAATTTTATATTAATATATGTAACTTTGAAGTGAAAAACAGATTTTGGGCCAAAATTTACCTAAAAAAAAAAATCGTCTAGAAATAAATTCTGGGCCCAATGGGTGGTTGGACAGTGCAGGGCAGTCCACCCACCCAAGCGGGGTAGGGCCGGGTAGATAATGTGGTTTTCTCGAACCGAAAATCATATGAAAACCATATCTGAAAAACTGGGCCGAGTCGAGAAAAAACTCGGCACAAACGAACAGTCTCAATTACATCAATTTAAATAATAAAAAGTTAAACGCCAATAATTAATACCATTTTTGTGATGTCTCCAATTTGTGATGGATTGTACAATTACTAGGCCAGCCGTAGTCAATATGGATTCTTTATTAGGCAAAACTAGGCTATATATAACTCTTTATAGAATTCTGTTACATATAATCATTTATATATACTTTTTAGTTTTTTCGTACTTTATGATATGATTTATCAAAATAGTTATTTTATATTAAAAAAAATAATGTAATCAATTACATGAATAAAATATACAAACAATACATAAAAGTGATTACAGATAGAATTTTTAAAAGTACATGTTAGACTGGTAAATTAATATTGTAATTCAGTAGTGGTAGTGTTGAATTTTCTTATTAATTGTTAGGTATGGTAGAAGATGATCAACTACTCCCGGCCCGGGAAATTGTTAGGTAGGTCGATCCCGTCAATGGCAAAGAATGCATGCCGTCGTGGCATGCATTCAGCAGCCTCAACATCATCACTTTACAAAGAAAGCGATCGATCGGACTTTGACGTACGTAGCTGGTTGATCGAGAGTAGCTAATTAGCTAGCATAATAAAAAGAATAATGTTTCTTTTATCTACTTAATTTGTCATCTCATTTTGGCATTTTATATATTTTTATTTTCATTTTTATATTTTTTACTTAATAATTAAAAAAGTAACTGTTACTATATTTATATTTTTTAAAAATATTTTAAAATAATAAAAAAATTTTGAAACAAAATTTTTTAAAAAAATATAAAAGGTGATTTTGGCCTAACATTAAGCTAGACTATTCTGAACGGTAAAATATGACCGCTCTACTAAAAAGACTTATCTATATACAAGTAAGTTTGCGTATCAATCTGTATATTAATCATGTTACCTTCATATTTTAAATTTAAATTAGTACTGTTTTCAATAAAATTTACTTTTTAACTAATCACATTGAATAAATATGTGTATTAATGCCCAGAATCGCTTACAACTAAATTTTTCTTCGTAAAAATACAGTAAATGCTGTGGTTTTTTAATTGATTGGACATCTTTTGTATGCATCAAATAATAAATCATAGAAGACATGCAGCTTGTTGATATATATATATATGTGTGTATATATATATATATATATATGTATCTCTTTTATGATTTTATCGTGGAAGATTCAAGATTGCTTACCAATCCGTCAAAGACAAATTAATTAAATAATCCCACTGGACAAAGACTGCACTGACAGACAGAACTCCTACCCGTTAATCAAAACAACCAGTTTGCTACACCAAACAGTCATTCAAAGTCATACTGTTCATTCATCATTCACAAGGCCATGCAAGGCCACTCGGATATGATCAGGACAAATTAAAAAAAAAAAAAAAAAAAAGGGGGCCGTTGGGATAATTCATGTGGATAGAAGGATAATGTACTTTCTGGATCAATAGGTTTGGATCTCTGAGAGAGAGAGAGAGGCTTTAGTACTTCAAGACCCAGTACGTACTGGTTTTTGCTACATTGGTCAAGAAAAGTAGTCAGATATCAGCAAGTAGTGTTGGTTTTTGCGCTATGGGTGTGATGTGTGAGGAAGTTACACAGGTTCTGATACCTTCGGCTGCTTTGATTGGGATTGGGTTTGCTTTGCTTCAGTGGTTCTTGGTCTCCAAGGTCAGGGTGTCTGGTGATTCTGATGATTATGATCATGAATATAAGGGCAGCCTGATTGATGAAGCAGAGTTTGAGGAGGGTGTAGACGGTCTTGAGGCTTCTATCAAGTGCGCTGAAATTCAGAATGCCATTTCTGTTGGTAAGCTCTCTCAGTCACACACACACTCTCTCTCACTAAGATTATTTACTTTTTCCTGGACTGGCAATTGGTTCATGTTATGGTTTAGCTCAGCTTGAAGGTTGAGGTCTGTGTTTTGCCTTTGGTGCTTGTTATTCTTTGTGCTGTTTTTTATGGGCCAAAGATATCGAATGCTTTTTTTTTTTTTTTTGGTGTCATTTTGTTATATAAATGAGGATGATGATGATGAGTTTCATCATGTTATAGTACTGACGAAGAAAAGAAAGAGAAAGGTTCGTACGTAGTTGTATGATCTGTAAACTCCTGTTTTTTAAATCCTTAAAGTTGTTTATTCTACTCCTATTTTAAAAGCACCAAGATCTTTATCCTATCTCGGAATCTCCTCTTGTTTGTTGTTACTCTTTCGAGCTTTTAGCTGATCTCGGGATTTATTTATTTGCACCTTTTTTTTTTAATTTTTAATTTTTAATTTTTATTCTTCCTCTGTAATTGACATATTAACTTCTAAATTGGTTTTTTCGTAATAGTAGACATGTGAAGTTGGCCCTACAATATTAAATATTAATCATTTAAATATTTTGGACAACATTAAATGAATAATAAGTATTGTAAGATCAATTTCATGTATCTATCTCTCTTCCACTTAAGATTAGAATTTGAAAGGATCTTGATCCGGGAATGAAATCCGATGTTTGATGTTTTTGACCTGTAGATTTGACATATAGGAAGACGAACAAGTGTGGGCTAATCATGTTTTTTAGCTGAATAATTCTTCTCATTGTCACTATTCACCCCCACACTCTATACCCTATGAAAAAAAAAATTGTCAAATATGAGGTGTGGAGATACCAAGGTTGGAATAGGTTTGACAATGATAAGGCCTAACATACTCTATGGCGTTGGACTAGTAAGTCGTTATATGGAGACACCAAAAGAATCTCATTGGCTGACTGCAAAGATGATTCTAAGGTATATTAAAGGTACTCTCAATTTCAACATTTTCTATACTTATGGTGAAAATGTGGAATTAGTTGGTTATTTAGATGGTGATTGGAGAGGTGACCAAGATGAGAAAAAAAAACACAACTGGTCATGTATTCTATTTTGGTTCAACCGCTTTTTCTTGGACATCAAAAAAGCAGGCAATTGTAGCGCTGTCTTCATGTGAAGCAGAGTATGTAGCAATTTCTTCAGCTGTTTGTGAAACATATGGTTAAGAAATCTTTTGGAGTCACTGAATCACCCACAAGAAAAATCTATTGTGATTCATGTGGACAACAAGTCAGCAATCAAGCTCTCAAATCCAGTGCAACGTGGAAGGAGCAAGCATATTGAAACCAGATTTCATTTTCTAAAGGACCATGTGAAGCAAAAGACAATTGAACTTGAGTATTGTAATACCAAGGATTAAGTGGCTGATATCTTCACTAAGCCACTGCCAGTTGGACCCTTCAAAATGTTACGTGAGATGCTTGGCTTAAAAGCATTTTGATTTGAGGTGGTGTGTTGGAAGTTTAAATAAAAATGAAAAGTCAAAGAAAGATATTTGTTAAGTAGTAACTTTATTAGACTTTGTGATTTTTAGCTTTATTAGCTTTTGAGTACTATGTGTAGGGTGATTGATTATTAGTTACCTTTATGGACTTTGTAATCATAGTATTGAATGCTATGATGACTTTTGTGTTGAGAATTCCCTACATAAGGGATCATGTTATGTACGTTTTATATAAGCTTGAACCAACAGACCATGAGCTTATCTTTCTCTTCAAAAGGTGTTTTGAGTATGAGGGGTGATATAGTTTGTAAACTTATCACCCATTTATTTTGGTATTAGCTTGTAAACTCAATACCAACAAATTTGTTGGTATCAGAGCTAGTAAATTCCTAGCATTGCAGTCATGGCCTCAAATATGGTGCAAATCTAAGTTCCTCAGTTGAAAAATGAAAATCATGAGAAGTGGTGCATCCAATTCAAAGTGTCTTTTGGATCACAAGATCTTTGGGAGATTGTCAGTACTGGGTTCGTTGAGCCCACTCGGGAGTAAGAAGCCACCTACACTGCAAATCAGAAAGCCACTCTCAAGGACCAAAGAAAGAAGGACAAGAAGGCATTGTATCTCCTTTATCAAGGATTTGATGATTCAACGTTTGAGAAGGTCGCTGAAGCATCAACGAGCAAAGCAACTTGGGACACTTTGAATACAATTTTCAAAGGTGTTGATCGAGTGAAGAGAATTCACCTTCAATCATTAAGGGTAGAATTTGAAACTGCCCGTATGAATGAAGGAGAAAATGTCTCTGATTATTATTCTCGATTACTTCTAATTGTGAATGAAATGAAGAGAAATGGCAAAAAAACTTGAAGATGTCCGTGTCATGGAAAAGATACTTCGATCCCTCACACCCAAATTTGAGCAAGTGGTGACGGCAATTGAAGAATCAAAAGACTTGGAGACTATAAGTGTAGAGGAGTTGTTGGGATCTCTCCGAGTTCATGAACAACACATTCTGAAGAATGCAAGCTCCACATCTCTTGAGCAAGCTTTGGAGTCAAAATCAAATCTTGACAAACCAAAGGGAGGTCGTGGACAATGGAATTCGAGACGAGGTGGTGCCAATTACCATGATCGAGGTTGAGGACGCGATAACACAAATGATCATGGTTTGTCTCAAGAAAGGATAAATTTCTCTGGACGGTGAAAGCAGAATGTCTAGTGTTACAATTGCGGAAAATACGGACACTATGCCTCAGAGTGCAAGCACAAAGATGATGACCATGTCAACCTTGCTGAATCATCAAGTAGTGAGAGTAAAAATTCTACTCTCTTATTGGCACATAATGATTCCAGTAGTGAACATGATACTTGGTGTCTTGACTCTGGTGCAAGCAATCATATGTGTGGAAGAAAAGAATTTTTTGTTGAACTCAAAGATGGAGTTTGCGGAAACATGAGCCTTGGAGAATCCTCAAAACTCACAGTTGTAGGAAGAGGAAAAGTTCGGATCTTTCAAAATAATGGCAAGGAAGAATTCATTTATGATGTTTACTATGTCCCAAGTATGAAGAGCAATATCCTGAGTATTGGCCAGCTTCTCTAGAAGGGATATATTGTACACATAGAGAATAATTCTCTCTCTAAGTGATACAAATGGAAGGCTCGTTGCATGTGTTCAAATGATGACGAACCGTATATTCCCTCTGAACCTGAATACGAAGATCGAGAAATGCCTCATTGGACTCATTAAAAACGAGTCATGGCAGTGGCATTTACGCTTTGGCCATCTTCACTTCAATGGCCTGAAGCTATTATCCTCTGGTAGAATGGTCCATGGTCTACAACAAATTGATTCAGCAAACCATGTCTGTGAAGGATGTGTACTTGCTAAGCAGTCTCGACTCTCTTTTCCAAGTGGTACGGCAAGGAAGGTGAAAGCACCATTGCAGTTGGTGCACATTGATATTTGTGGGCCATTGGATCCCATATCATTTGGAGGTAACAAGTGCTTCATTACCTTCATAAATGATTTCAGCAGAAAATCATGGGTTTCTTTTCTCAAGGAGAAATCTTCAGCCTTAGCTGTTTTCAAGAACTTTAAGGCACTCGCTGAAGCGGAGAGCAATTGCAAGCTTGTAGCTGTTAGATCTGATCAAGAAGGTGAGTACACATCAAATGCATTTCAAGATTTTTGCAGAGAGAAAGGGTTCAGACATCAACTCACTGCTGCCTATACCCACAACAAAAGGGGAAGTCTCAGGGATGTCTATGAACATTCATAAGAAGAAGAAACCAATCTTTTTTGTTTCTATGCAGATCATGAGCCTCTAACCTTTCAAGAAGCTGTTGAAGAAGATTGTTGGAGATCAACAATGGAAGAAGAAATCCATGCGATTCAGAAAAATGACACATGGGAGTTGTTAGCACTCCCACCAAAGAAGAAGACGATTGGTGTCAAATGGGTGTACAAGATCAAGCGAACTGCAATGGCAACGTTGATCTGATAACAATTTGTTGGTATTGGGTTTACAAACTAATACCAAAATAAATTGGTGATAAGTTTACAAACTATATCACCCCTCTTACTCAAACACCTTTTGAAGAGAAAGATAAGCTCATGGATTTCTTTTGATTCTAGCTTATATCAAATGTACATAGCATGATTCCTTATGTAGGGAATTCTCAACACAAAAGTCATCATAATTACAAAGTCAACCAAGGTAACTAACAATCAATCACCCTACACATAGCACTCAAAAGCTAATAAAGCTAAAAATCACAAAGTCTAATAAAGTTACTACCTAACAAATATCTTTCTTTGACTTTTTATTTTTATTTGAACTTTCAACACACCCCCTCAAATCAAAATGCTTTCATGCTAAGCATCTCACATAACATTTTGAAGGGTTCAATTGACAAAAGCTTAGGGAAGATATCAGCCACTTGATCCTTGGTATTACAATACTCAAGTTCAATTGTCTTCTGCTTCACATTGTCCTTCAGAAAATGAAATCTGGTGTCAATATGCTTGCTCCTTCCATGTTGCACTGGATTCTTTGAGAGCTTGATTGCTGACTTGTTGTCCACATGAATCACAATAGATTTTCTTGCAGGTGATTCCAAAAGATTTCTTAACCATATGGCTTCACAAACAGTAGAAGAAATTGCTACATACTCCGCTTCACATGAAGACATTGCTACAATTGCCTGCTTCGTTTATGTCTGAGAAAAAGCATTTGAACCAAGATAGAACACATGACCAGTTGTGCTTTTTCTCTCATCTTGGTTACCTTCCTAATCACTATCTGAATAACCAACTAATTCTGCATTTTCACCATAAGTATAGAAAGTGTCAAAATTGAGAGTACCTTTAATATACCTTAGAATCCTCTTTGCAGTTAGTCAATGAGACTCTTTTAGTGTCTCCATGTAACGACTTACTAGTCCAACGCCAGAGAGTATTGGAAGAGTATTGGAAAAGTTCAAGATGGATAGCTGTAATGCTGTCAACACTCCTGTTGCAACAGTCCTGAAGCTGTCAAGAGAAGGAGAAGAATGGGGGCCTTCTAATATTGTGGGTGCTAGGTTTTACGTACTAACTGAATATATAGTTGGTCCTTTCATATCATTTTAGTCAGCCTTACTATCTGATGAGATGAATCTCATAGGTTGTATTTTCTACAATTTTGTTTACAATTTTTCGTAAAATGAAAAAAAAATTATAGGAAACTTGAAATTCAAACAAGAAACTCCAAGTTTAATATTTTTTTTTTTCCGAAGTGAAACTATCAAATTAGCTTTATAAATACCATAATATTAGGTACCATAGGAGCAGGCCGGACAAACGCAATTACGTACGCTTTCATTTGGTTGATATATATGAGATGGCTCCCAAAAAATTCTTAAAAAACGGTACATATATATTCGTCGGGAGGAAATTTCCTAATTTGTCTTCTTTTTTATGTTGATTCCAGTGTCTTTGTTCTACCCCAAGTTTTGAAATTTTTTGGATTTTCTCTCTCTCAAAAATTGAAGTTTCAAAATGATATAATAAATACTCTTGAGGAGAACAAATATTAGTTCTCGTTTGGATATAATAAGTATTTCATTTCATCTCTTCATTACAAATTTTTTAAATTTTCATATAAAATATAATAAACAATTCAACTTTTTCAAAATTCTAAAATAATAATAATATTAAAAAATAATATTCTAATATTATTTTATTCAAATTTTAATTTTCATGTCAACTCAACTCACCTAGACTCACTATCTGAAAAGCACCTTGGAAACACTATCCGAGAGGCATGCATGGAGCTAGATGCAAATGGGAACCTGGTTTGAGTAAACCTAAAAAGAGAAAGGCACTCGTGGAAGTTCTGTAATTTTATGATATATATGATATATATGAGATATGTTGATTCGCTATTGTAATCTTCTCTCAAGCATAATACTATACTCTGGAGTTTGGACGCTTTTTCTGTTAATCCACTCCAGTAACATGTCAGTATAATCGATGCAGGTAGAATCCGGTACTGATCTTCAATTTTTAATCATTGTAAGAGTATGGATTGGTCTGAATTTTGGAGGACAGGATCGATGATGTTTGTCTTCTTATCTACATACTATTTAACATCATGATTTTGATCTGTCTCATGTTTCCAGGAGCCACCTCGTTTCTGTTTACTGAGTACAGATATCTTGGTATCTTCATGGGAGTATTTGGTGTCATCATTTTCCTCTTCCTGGGTTCAGTCAAGGGCTTCAGCACCGAAAGTGAACCTTGCATTTACAATACAGGGAATTATTGTAAACCAGCTTTGGCCAATGCCTTCTTTACCACTGTTGCATTCTTGCTCGGGGCTCTTACCTCAGTTCTTTCTGGTTTTCTTGGGATGAAGATTGCTACCTATGCCAATGCTAGAACCACTCTAGAGGCAAGGAAAGGTGTTGGTAAGGCATTCATTACAGCTTTTCGCTCTGGTGCTGTAATGGGTTTCCTTCTTGCTGCCAATGGCCTTTTGGTGCTGTGGCTCACCATCAATCTATTCAAGCAGTATTATGAAGATGACTGGGAAGGGCTTTATGAATCTATTACTGGTTATGGACTTGGAGGCTCTTCAATGGCACTTTTTGGAAGAGTTGGAGGAGGTATATATACAAAAGCTGCTGATGTTGGTGCTGACCTTGTAGGAAAAGTTGAGAAGAATATCCCTGAAGATGATCCAAGAAACCCAGCTGTAATTTCCTTTTTTCTCCTCTTTTGTTTTACTGATTATGGCCAAAGCCTCTTTTGTTTCACTTATTTCTGAATCCATATTATGTGATTGTTACATGCATGGTTTTTGTTCGCCAACAGATTTAAAAATCAGATATAATTAACAGAATCTGAGAGTGAGTGAAGAGTAAACGCATTACTTTTTTCTTAGTTCCTAACACATTTATTTTCCTACCCTAACGTCCATTCGTGAATCTGTCCGTAGCCATAATTTCCAAAGTTCCAGAGGCATATAGGTCCAGATTCCTTACCTGTACATCAAACTCAGTACAGTACATATTGGTTGGTTTAAAGATATCTTATGTTACTTCTTTTAGGTTATTGCGGACAACGTGGGTGATAATGTAGGAGACATTGCTGGAATGGGTTCTGACCTGTTTGGGTCTTATGCCGAGTCATCCTGTGCAGCACTCTTTGTTGCATCAATATCATCTTTTGGTGTCTCTCTTGACTACACCGCAATGTCTTATCCTCTGATTATAAGCTCAATGGGGATTGTTGTTTGCTTAGCAACAACACTTTTTGCAACTGATCTTTTTGAGATCAAGAATGTGAGTGAGATTGAACCATCCTTGAAGAGACAACTTCTTATCTCAACAGTCTTGATGACTGCTGGTATTGCCGTGGTCAACTTCTTTGCTTTGCCATCAGAATTTACTCTTTATGATTTTGGGGCTGAGAAGGCAGTAAAGAATTGGTATGCCTCCCCGCTTCTTCTGTCCTTTGTCAGAATCAGTTTGTTTCTCAAGAGGTTTTGACTGATTTATTAAATTAAATTGATTCAGGCACATTTTCTTCTGTGTTGCCATTGGCTTATGGGCTGGACTTGCTATTGGGTACACTACAGAATATTATACCAGCAATGCTTACAGGTGAGTGATCTTTTTCAGATTTAAAATTTAGTGCTTAGTTTCTTCTGGTCTTCTGCAGTGCTGCAGTGCTGCTTATAATATTAACATTAATACATATCCATGTAGTGATGATAATTGGATCTTTTTCCAGCCTCTGCTGCAGAAATGTGGCATTCCAACTTTTATATTGCATGACCATTTCAGATTTGGATCCATAAAAGATATGACAAATTTTGAGTCAAATAATCCCAATTTTCTTTAGACGTAATGAAATTATCATCGCAGTCCATAGAATCTGTAATTGGCTGTAGGTTCACCCATAGTGGCACAGAATCAAAATGAAATGTCAAAATTGTTAAGTTTTTAAGAAAATAATTTTATGACAAGTTGGACTCTGTGATCCCTACAACAGTTTGTGACCTGTTCCTTCCATTTAAAACTGTAAAAGAGATCACTAACCATCTAAGGATTTTAAATGACCTCGTCCAATCTGAGGGATTTTACCACTATGCACTTTCCTTGGGTGTGTTACACAAAACATGAATGCTGCTGATTATATTTGTATGTATTGTACCAACAACTTACAAATGTGATGCTTATTACCATGTTCAAATATTGCAGTCCAGTGCAGGATGTGGCAGATTCTTGCAGGACGGGTGCTGCTACAAATGTGATTTTTGGTTTGGCACTGGGATACAAATCTGTCATCATTCCCATCTTTTCCATTGCCATTGCCATTTATGTGAGCTTTAGCTTCGCTGCAATGTATGGAATTTCTGTGGCTGCTTTAGGAATGCTCAGCACCATTGCCACTGGTCTAGCAATAGATGCTTATGGCCCCATAAGTGACAATGCTGGTGGAATTGCAGAAATGGCGGGTATGAGCCATAAGATACGTGAAAGAACAGATGCTTTAGATGCTGCTGGAAATACTACTGCTGCTATTGGGAAGGTATTTTCTTTCCAGGCTCTATACTTTCTGATTAAGTTGGAGCAGCATGTTATAAATAGAGCATTAGCACAATGCTAAAGATGTTGGCATACATGGTTAGTTATTGAACTCATTTTGGTGTTGTCGTTGTCCTTCTAAAGAAAAAAAGTACACATGCTGGTATCACTTTTAAAGAAAAAAGGGATGACAAGAAACTATATGTTATATTTCCACTGCTTGTAATTGATGATCATGATCTTATATGTCCTTATGCTCTTGCTTACAGAGTGTTATCTCATAACTTCAACTCTTGGGATTTCCATGGGACCTGACTCCATTTTCATATCTTAGGTCAAGCTCTATGAGATTTTTTACATGGTATGCCATTCTGTATCAGGGTTTTGCTATTGGATCGGCTGCTCTTGTTTCCCTAGCTTTGTTTGGTGCCTATGTGAGCAGGGCAGGTATCAAGACCGTTGATGTGTTGACTCCAAAGGTCTTCATTGGGTTGCTTGTGGGAGCCATGCTTCCATACTGGTTTTCAGCCATGACAATGAAGAGTGTTGGAAGTGCAGCTCTCAAAATGGTTGAAGAAGTTCGCCGGCAGTTCAATTCTATTCCTGGCCTTATGGAAGGACTGGCAAAACCAGACTATGCAACTTGTGTCAAGATCTCTACCGATGCTTCACTAAGGGAAATGATCCCACCTGGTGCTTTAGTCATGCTCACACCACTTATTGCTGGCACCATCTTTGGAGTGGAGACTCTTGCTGGGGTTCTTGCCGGCTCACTTGTTTCTGGTGTACAGGTAAGCTATAAAATTAGATTCTCCTACTATATTGGAATTTGTTTGTCTTAGTCCACCTTCCTTATCACTACCCTTATTCAAAAAGGAATAGCTTTCAGGCATTTATTAATGCATCTTTATACAATCATTACCAAGTAACCAGTAAACCACTGCCTAAGAATCAGAATCCATAACCACAATTGACTGATGAATGCTTGTATTTGACGAATATTCTACTGTGTTTTTCTTTGTAGGTTGCCATCTCAGCTTCCAACACAGGTGGAGCATGGGATAATGCAAAGAAATACATAGAGGTATGTTCTTTCCTCTTTCAACTTTTGGTCTGATATTTCTCTCTGCTCTAACATGCTATACTTCATGATAAGATTACATTTTGCACTCAATTTTTGGGAGGAACTCTGATGTTGGTACTGGCAGGCTGGTGTGAATGAACATGCTAAATCACTAGGTCCTAAGGGTTCAGACGCTCACAAGGCGGCTGTCATAGGCGACACAATCGGAGATCCTCTCAAGGACACATCTGGTCCATCACTCAACATCCTCATCAAGCTCATGGCTGTCGAGTCCTTGGTGTTTGCTCCATTCTTTGCAACTCACGGGGGCTTGATTTTCAAACTGTTTTGAAAATATTGGGGCTGCCATATGATCAGTTTTACTCTGGTACATATAACTTGTGGAGCAGTAAATAATTTAAGTGGATGGAGTTGGAGCTGATCTCATCTAATCTGAAACCGCAAGATCTAAAGAGAATAAGCTATATATGTGGCTTTACTTTGATCAAACGTTTACTGCATTTTGAGGGTATTTTGTACTGAACTTTGTTTAGCTCTCTAAGCTGTTTTTGTCCTAAAATGCACGTCTGTCATACTCATTTCAGCATAACTTACTCTTCTGCATATGATATTTAAATAATTTATATTTAATTACGCACTCTCCAATTTATACTATAGATATTATTTTTTGCCTAGAAAATTATCATAACCGTTAGATTTTAGCCATTATCCACATCGATAATGTACAAAAGAGTTATTATATTTGCAAGTCGATGTATAGAGCACATCATCTACATCACTTAATATCTTTCAAATCAAATCATGTCACGTAAATGCTTTATTATATATGCTCTATACACTGAATTGAGAATATAATTTTTCTCTAAATAGTAAAGAAGCGTGCACCAAAAACAATGGCAAACGTGTAAAAGGGTCATCTCCATTGCCTATGTTATTTTTAACGAGATTAGGAGTAGCTTCTAATCTAAACATCCAAAAATAAATTAAAATAAAGATTAAAATAAAAAGAAATAAATAAAAATGAGCACCGGCCCACTTGAATGATTTTAGATAGCCTCCTAAGTTTATCTTATTCTATGGTCTTAGTGCAAGCACCATTCCATAATTATTGTAATTATTATGATCAATTCCCCCAATACAATACAAAGCTACATATATATTATTGTGACATATTGTCATCAACATCGTAATAAATAGGAAAAGCCCCAATTAAATAGCCTATTTTATATTTAGCCTTGTAATCTTTTCTACATAGCTGGTTTGATTGAGGATGATCTTAGCTCTTGCAGCTCCAAGCTTCTAGTGATCTTCGCATACAACCTTCTAATTTGTTTTTCATGCTGCCTTCTTGTTTTAATGGAAATTAAGATAGGACAATGACAGGAAGAATGAGATGCCCAAATTATTACCTCTCCATCACTAAAACATGCACTCTTACTTGTTATCCTTCTATTTAGGTCCGGTTTAGATATAAGAAGTGTTTCATCTCATCTTATCTCATCATTACAATTTTTTTAAAATTCATAGAAAAAATATAATAAACAATTCAAAATTTTCAAATTTCAAAATAATAATAATATTAAAAAATAATGTTATAATACTGAAAAAATATCATTCATACTACATCTTCACACTAATTTGTCAGGGCAATTAGTAACACTAATGGGAATACGTTGAATTAGCTCCACTTCATTATTAGAAAAGAGATCTGCAATTAAAGGCATATTTCAGCTCTTAGTATCTGAGTCTATGAGGGCTGACACCTTAGCATCACTATCCAGAACAGATGGCAAGCTTTGTATTTTGAAGGAAGATGGCTAAGGAATCCATCTATCCTTCCATATTCTAACTTGTTCACCATTACCAGTCCTCCACATTGAACCCTCTTCCACCAACTTCTTTGATGCAAACAAACTCCTCTAGATAAATGATGGGTTAAAGCCTAAGTTTGCTGCAAAAAGAGAAGTTCTAGGAAAATACTTTAGCTTTAGAACCCTGCTTGCTAAGACCTCTAGATACTCACTATTCTCCATCGTTGTTTGGCAAGCAATGCCAAATCAAAGCTATCCAACTCTCTAAATTCCAACCCACCAGCTGACTTAGCCTTTCCCATTAGATTCCAAGAAATCCGGTGAAATTTTCTTTCATTTTGCTGTTGACTCCACCAAAAATTCCTCATAACTAGATTGATCTCTTTCAAAAAAGCTCTAGGTAACTTAAAGAACCCCATACAATAAGTAGGCAAAGATTGGATCACTAGCTTCAAAAGAATCTCCTTCCCGACTTTTGACAGGATCTTGGTTTTCCAGCTACTCACCCTACTTTTGACTCTATTTAGAATACTCTTAAAAGCTTGATATCAAGATCTTCCAACAAGTGCAAGTAAGCCAATATATTTTTCATATGAGGTTGAGGATCTCACCTCAGCTATGCTCAGAATGATGTCCCTTACTTCACTGCTTGTGTTTCTGCTAAAATGGATGGAAATCTTTTCTTTATTAAATCTTTAGCCTAAAGCTTGTTCATTGGAATCTAGAAGACCAACCATTCTGGTCCACTCCAAATGATTTGCTCTACAAAATAACAAGTTGTCATCTGTAAAAAAATAAATGGTTAATACATAACTCTTATCGAGCACTTGGAATTCCTGTTATAGACTTTGGAAGCCTCAACATAATTGAGGAGTGCACTTGAAGCCTCAAAACATAAAATGAAAAGATAAGGTGACAGTGGGTCACCTTGCCTTAACCCTCTTGATACCTTGAATTGTTATTGAGGAGAGCTATTGAGGATAATAGAATAAGGAACAGTACTTATGTATTTCATAATTAACTCAATCCAAATATAATGAAACCGAACTTAGTCATAACTACATTTAGGAAATCTTATTCCATCATATCATAAGTTTTATTCATGTCTAATTTCTAGGCCATGCAACCTAATTTGGCCTTTATCCTTTTATTCTCTACACACAGACTTTGAGAATAAAATATCTCTATCTTCAAAAATACTTTCTAAGTTAAAATTCTCGTAGATTTTTCCCCAGACTTTTTGTTAAATTAAACTTTCTCAGTTTAGTAACACTCGTGTTCGCGTATCCTACCTAGACAATTCCAACCAACTATCTTGATTTTGGTGTCCAATCCTATATGATGAAATTGACCTATAAGTGTGAATGTTTTTTTTTCCTTTGAATTATGTTTTATATATCTTTAAATATTTTTATAAAATAAAAAAAAATACTTCACTAATAATCATTTTCTTAATTATTAAATAAATAAAAAATAAAAAATTCAATTAGTCGCTTTTATGACCACTTTTATCGATTGAAGTAATATTTTCCTTCTTATATTACAGTGGGCCCATCTGTCGGTTCTCTAACCACTATCCACTTGCCACGTTTCAGTCTTTTTTTTTTTTTTTTTTTTTTTCTAAATCTCATGTACTAGAGGGCAGTTCCGTAAACTTTTGAACCAAAACGGCCCTCCCCACGCGTCACGTCCAATTAGAACCTCCGAAACTGAAAAAGACCAATCACAATATGCCACGTCATAGAAATGACACTCTTTTGAAGTTACGCCCCGATCCACTATTCGTCCACGTCAATAATACTTTTAACAATCTCAGTAATTACCATTTTTAATCTCACCGTCAAAACCAAGACAGAGTACAGCCACTCTACAGTATATAGTCCCCGGAAGGAGGTTCCCCTTTCTCTCGATCTGTAGCTCTCGTTTCTCTCTCTCAGTCTCTTTCTCCCCATCTCATAGACATGGCATTTAGGGCTCGTAACCCTAACATTCTCTTTCTTCTCCTTCTCTCTCTCCTCGCGATCGCCTCCGCAAAAGTTTACTTCGAAGAACGCTTCGACGGTCTCTCTCTCTCTCTCTCTCTCTCTCTCTCTCTATGTGTGTGTGTGTGCGTGCGTGCGTGCGTGCGTCTGTGTTGCTGTGTGAGTGTGCGATTTTGATCGCGATTTATAGTGTTGCAATTGGCTCGCATTTTAAACTATGGGTTTTCTGAGGTTCTTTATGCTTAAATGGATGTAGAATGCCGTACGATCCCCGAAGGATCCCAGTTTTGTGTGAGTTTGCGGTTCGATCTGTTTGTTTTGGAAATTTGTAAATATTTTGATTAGATCTGTGAAGAATTTGACATTTCGTGTTTGTTTCGCGTTTTTTACATCGTGGAAATAGCAAATCATAGTTTCGTTCACGATCAAGATCTTAATGTTAAACGTGTGGGACTGGATTTAATTAATGTTGTTTTAAAATTGTATCATGTTGTGTTCTGAGCTTCTCTGATACTGCAGTTTGCAATTATTTCAATTTATGAGTACTGAACCGTAAAAAAAATAATATATGGGTGGTGACCTAGTGCGGGTGAAAAAATAATTAGTTACGATGAAATGAAACGGGATTGCAAATGTGTTAGGATTGTGCTTGGGTTTTTTTTTTTCGTAAAGAGTGAAACCAAGATACAGGTGGTTCTAAATGCTTAGGTCATGCATATTTGTAATGGATACGTACTGAAGTCTATTGCTTGTGGGTGTGTGGCTTGTGCAGTAATGTATTGACTCTGGAAATATGTTGTGCAGCTGTGCTTGTGCTTTTTTTTTTATTTATTTAAAAAAGCTTGTGCTTGTGCTTTTGAATGAATAGGATTTGCAGCCTTTTCTTTAGAATCGAATTGCATCTCGAGTAAACCCAAAGTTAGGTAGAGGATAGAACAGAATAGTATTTCTTTTATAAGTAATAGTTCTTTATTGATAAGCAGAAAAAGAAGAAGAGTAATTGAACCGTTGAATCTTGTGTTTCTCATTTTATGACATATTAGGGGCAATAACTCCCGTTGAACCAGCCTATTAAAAAGAAAAAAAAAAACCGTTATCCTATCTTGTGTGCGTGTATAACGTGCCCACTCATGCACGTGTGGGGCCCATGGTTGGTCCCCCACACCCATACGAGGAGTAGGGGCGTCTGATGCAACTTTTTGGCGTAGTCGGATATTTTTCATTTCTTGGAAACCATGCCTGATGTTCTCTATTAGGATGACTAATGTGAACAAGCCAGTTTTCTTATGGATGGTTTACTGCTGTACGTGGCTTGCTCTTTGCCGTTACTTTTTCCCCCTTTAGCACCGGATATTAGTTTGCTGATTATTTCCTTGGGTTTTTTGTGCATATATCATTGGGCTATAACTAAAGATGGATGGGAAAGTCGGTGGGTTAAATCTGATTGGAAGAAAGATGAAAATGTGGCTGGGGAATGGAACTACACCGCGGGTAAATGGCATGGAGACCCTAATGACAAAGGTACGCTTCCAAACTGTATAATCTGTTAAATGTATAAGTTGATTTTAGCATTTTCAATTTAATGCTGCCTTCTCAGATTTCTGAAGAGTCTGAAGCTTCTAATGTTGACTTTTGACTTCCCAACAGGTATCCAAACTAGCGAAGACTACCGGTTTTATGCTATTTCTGCTGAGTTCCCTGAATTCAGCAACAAGGACACGACCCTAGTCTTCCAATTTTCTGTTAAGCATGAACAGAAGCTTGACTGCGGTGGTGGTTACATGAAATTGCTTAGTGGTGAAATTGAGCAGAAGAAATTTGGTGGGGATACTCCTTACAGGTCATTACCATGTTCCCTACAACTTGAAAATTTTCAATTTGCATTGAATTTATTTCTTGTTGAAAATTGCTGATCTTGTATCGAACAATGCAGTATCATGTTTGGGCCAGATATCTGTGGTTACAGCACCAAGAAAGTCCATGCTATCCTCCACCATAATGATACAAATCACTTGATCAAAAAGGATGTCCCGTGTGAGACTGACCAACTCAGTCATGTTTATACTTTTATACTCAAGCCAGATGCCACCTACAGCATTCTAATTGACAATGTGGAAAAGCAATCTGGGAGTCTCTACAGCGACTGGAGTATCCTCCCACCAAAGAAAATCAAGGATCCTGAGGCCAAGAAAGTAATTATTTATCCATTCACAGCCTTACGAGTTTTATTTTAGCTTATCTTATTTGGTTTCAGATACTGATGTTGTCTCAACTTTATTAATGTTGGACAGCCAGAAGATTGGGATGACAAAGAGTACATTCCTGATCCTGAGGACAAGAAGCCAGAGGTAGTTGCTCCTTTTCTTTTTCTTTTTTTTAATAAATAAATGAGGTTTTTTCAAGTTAATTTTGGATATTTAAACTTCCAGTTGCCCACCTTGGGTGGATCCTCAATTCTTATAACCCTTTTGTAACTCTGTTCTCTCTCTCTCTCTCTCTCTCTCTGTGTAATATATATACATATTTCAAGTACTGGGAATCTGACCCATTTGATGTGTATTTAGGGCTATGATGACATCCCAAAAGAAATTCCTGACTCTGATGCTAAAAAGGTAGTTGCTGAACTTCCTGGGTTTGAAAATATTACACCTCTCTGATGACGATGTAGTTGCTGACTGTGTTTTACTTGGCAAAAAATAATGGTTTAGTTACTGATTAGTTGGTTTGTGGTCTCAGCCGGAAGACTGGGATGATGAAGAGGATGGTGAATGGACAGCCCCAACTATTGCAAACCCTGAATACAAGGGCCCATGGAACCCAAAGGTTTGTACATTAACGAGTACAAGTTAGGAGCATACTGCGATTTACAATTTCCACTTTTCATAACTTTTCTCCACCTTCCTGCAGAAAATTAAGAACCCCAACTACCAGGGGAAGTGGAAGGCACCAATGATCGACAACCCAGGTTTGTTGCTTGTCACATACATTAGCACAATGCATTGATTGAAAAACTTACATTAGTGTAAACTATAACATTAACGAATGTGACACTACATTAGTTATGATTGGGGTTGGTTGAGTTGTTTATGGTATTTAAATAACACTTGGTAGTTTTGATATTAAACAGAGTTCAAGGATGATCCATATCTCTATGTCTACCCTAGTTTGAAGTATGTCGGCATTGAACTGTGGCAGGTTAGTATGCTTCAACTTTTGTGGGGGTACTTCATGTTTCTATGCAACTCGAATTCTGATAATCAAGATGTGTAATTTTTCAGGTGAAATCCGGAACCTTGTTTGACAATGTTTTGATTACTGATGATCCGGAATATGCCAAGCAGCTGGCAGAAGAAACATGGGGCAAGCACAAGGATGTAAGTAGCACCTTGTTTCTTATCTTTGAATCAATGCAATTTCTAGGGAGTTTTAAATTCTTACTAGCTGGGAGCTGATATCTGATTAATCAATCAATTTTGCAGGCTGAGAAAGCCTCATTTGATGAGGCAGAGAAAAAGAAAGAGGAAGAGGTACTCTCTTTGCACGTATCTTCTATTTATAATTTTTTTTATAAGAAAGCTTGCAAAATAAATATGTATTTATTTGTGGCAGTTCTGAAAGCTGAATGGTTTTTCACCATATTTTCTTTTATTGAGAATTGGGTACTTGTTTCTTTGCTTCTAACTGTCAAATTTGATTCTTTCACCAGGAAGCAAAGGATGATCCTATTGATTCTGATGTAAGCCTAAAAACTTATTTTTGGAAATTAAGATTTTGCAATGTTTACTGTGGTCCCCTTATTTTGGTAACCCATTTTGCAGGCCGAGGATGAGGATGATGATGCCGGAGAAGATTCTGATGCCAAACTTGAAGAAAGCACAGACGGTGCTGAAACCGAGGAAGAAGAGGAGAAACATGTAGGATTTTATTTCCCCTCTTAATTGGACTGTATTAATTATTTTTATGCGTTAACTGTTTCTTGATCTGTCTTTCCTTCTGCTCTACAATGCTTGCAGGATGAGCTGTGAGGGAGAAAACTTGTGATTCTAGAGATAAGCCTGGCATGAAGTGGTCCAAGATTTTTTCCTCTTTTTTTATTTTTTTTTAATTTTTAAGTTTTAATTTTAATTTTTGTAGTAGGGGTTTTTATTAGGAACCGTCGAAAGTATAATGCAAAACTGAGTGGCTTAATTGCTTTTTTTAATGTCCTTTCTAACTATTTGAGCCATTCCACCGAAGAGGATATTAATTGTCTATTTTGTATCATTCACAATTTCGATGTAGTTTGGACAGTTGAGGCTTGCATTCGAAGGCAAAAAATGTCCTGGATTTTTGGCTTCTCGTTTACACCATGGTGTATTTTACTTTTCCAATATTTTGAGTTTAATTTCTTGTTCAGACGAATCAAGCAAGCAGCCTCCTTATGGAAAACTTTTCCTATTTATAATATTCTTAAGGGATTCTTTTCATATATAAAATGAACCAAAAAACATATATCTTAAAAGCCTTGGAGCATATCTGGTTTGTAAAAGCCAGTGTAATCCCCCTGCAAATTAGGTGGGGAGTGACATTTCTCTCCAATAGCTGCTATCATCCATTCACAATGACTGCTACACAGCTCAAAATGAACAACAGAGCCAGAACAAAAGACTTTACAGTTACTCATCCCTGAAAAAGGAACTTTTGGACTTGAAGTGAAAGATGACCCTAAAACTTTGAAATGTAACCCATTGAACAGAACAATCCGGAAAAAAGTTGAGAATTGTTCCCATGTTTATCCTATTTTGTCCATAGATTGGATTGCTTTCAACAACTTTTCCACTTGTAATGGCTTAGGTACGTGGAAATCCATTCCTGCATCTAATAGCTTTTTCACTTGCTCTGTCTCTACATGGGCAGTCAATGCAACAATTGGCATATGGATGCCATATTTTAGCTCCTCTTTTCGTATCAGTCGGGTTGCTTCGACTCCATCCATTACCGGCATCTGAAATACAATACATACTCATTGAAATTACCACCAAACTAGAAATAATATGAGTGATTAGATATGAATCTTGTTTGGTTGATTCGAAATACTAGAAAGCAGTCACCACAGATGCATATAATACTCGTGAGCCTTGGGAAGTAATTAAGCTTGTTTAAGATCACTGCAAATCCAAGGTTTTTATTGCTTGGTAATCTGAAATTGAAAAGGAGATGGGCATTGTAAAGATACCTGGCAATCCATGAGAATATAGTCATAAGGGAGAAGATTGGCGTGTCCTCCTTCTCTCCCATCACTCAAGCCCTTGCAGATTTGATCAAGTCCCTCTTTTCCATTCTCACAAGCCTCGACGTTTGCTCCAAGTTTACTAAGAGTAATTGTACTCACCTTGCGTAGTACACTATCATCATCAACAATCAGAACTTTCTTCCCATTCAAAGGCTTATCACTGCTTCTCTCATCATGTTTGTGCATTTTTTTCTGCCCGAGTGAGCTTTGTTGAGATAAAGGCATCCCCAACTCCATACCTTTACCTTCGCAATTGAACTCGTTCAAAGAGTATTGTCTATCAACTTTGGTAAGTTTCCTTTTCTCAGTTCTGGTATTAGTCCTAGCACTTGGAATAAGCGTGACCCATGAAAAGGCTTGTATACAATGAGATCGCATGGAGGCTCTCCAGAATGAGCATCATAACTCACTGCTGGATGGTCCAACCAGACAACCTTGCACCGTGAATTATGAATGTCTTTCCTGAAGTTAATCACAGCTGAACATAGTTCTGAGAAAGGACCGGCACTGGAATCAATCACTAATAGTATGATGCCTGGTGAACCTTTGGAGTCGGTCTTTCTGTAGGACAGGGGAACTTGGTCATTTCCATCCTTGATGCAGAGAGGCCTACCACTCGGCCCCGAATCAGAATTGAATGATGCAGATATTCTCAGGTGGTCCATCTGGGTGTTCTCGGAAAAACTGAAATAGGAAATCTCCAACTTCTGCTTTATTTTCTCCAAATGTGGGAGTAGATTCTTTCCTTGCTTTACACATGTCACTCTTATGTTTAGGCTTTCAATATAACTCATCAAAACTTTCCTCCGTTGATCGGCTGCTATGAGAAGTACCACATGAGACTCTTCTTGTTTAGGTGAAGGGGTTCGTAGTAATGCAAGAGATTGAAAGCTATTTGAAGGGCGATCATTGTGCATTCTAGGGAGTTCTTTTTCAATGTCAGTTGATTCTGGTTCACATGTTGGAAGTTTGATATTGAGGTTGAAACAAGTACCTCTTTCACCAGTCTCTTTATCAACAATTCTTATATCTCCACCCATTAGACGCACCTGAGGTACAAACACAACAAGATTTAGTTAAATGCACAAACAGAAGTGTGTGTGTGTGTATGCTTAAAGCTCCAATATAATTCACAATTACACAAATCAGCTTTCTCTTTCAAAAGCAAAGAGGGTATAGAATGAAAACGATCTTGATCATCTACCAAAGGCTGGAGAATAGCAACTCAATTCAACAACTGGCTTGGATTCAGAGATGAGATGAGATGGTTTTAGATAAAAGATGAAAATTGAAAAAAATATTGTTAGAATATTATATTGTAATATTATTATTATTTTAGAATTTGAAAATGTTGAATTTAGATTAGAAAAAAGTTGAATTATTTATTATATTTTGTGTGGGAATTTGAAAAAATTGTAATGATGAGATGAGATGAAACACTTTCTAAATCCAAACGGGGACTCTCAATAGGAATCAAAGTCTCAATACTTTGATTGCATATCGTACTTACCAAAGATTGAACAATACCAAGTCCCAAACTAGTTCCTTCTTGACCAAAAGAGGTTTCTACAACCTGATTATAGTATTCAAACACAGTCTTTTGCATATCTTTTGGAATTCCCAAGCCTGTATCATCCACCTCAATTACAAATTCTGTGAGATGGGGATCTTGCTGAGATGTAGTAAGGACATCCAAATCCTGGAAACCTGTCTTGTTCTTGAAACAGAAACGGCACAAACACTCCAACAAAAAATTACGATTACAAGCAATTATGGCATTTTCGAAACTTGTTTCCTGGACCATGGCACGAACTGTAATGTGACCTTCTGATGTGAACTTTACTGCATTACTCATTAAGTTACATAGGATCTGTTTAAGCTTTCCTCGGTCACCCCTAACAAGACAAAATTTAGAAATTGAGCCATCACAAGGATCAAGCACAATCTCAACACCTTTCTTTATAGCCATAGGATAGAACATATCCGCTACGTCCTCAAGGAGATGAGCCAAGTTGAATTCTTCTTCTTCAAGTTGCATTTTTCCAGCTTCTATCTTACTTGTATTCAGAACTGAATTCAATAAGCCTGAACCATTTATGTAAATTAAACATCAATTTATCCTTCCCAAATAGTTCCACTTCTGTGGCTAAATAACAAAAACTAGTTCAAATAGAAAATCCAAATGGGTTTGAGTGGCTAACTTGTTAGTAAATTGTTGAGAAAGAAATTTTCTTCCTCATGTTTATAATTTAAGTTGAGAGACAATTTAATCATCCTTATACACAAACAAACATTTGACAACGCTTACTGATTAAACTATAACATTAAAGTTCTGAAATGATATAAAGGCTATATGCATCACTAAGCCTAGTTTGGAACATTGACTCATCTCAACTCATTTAAGTTGAGTTCAAATTTAAGTCTAGCCCAACATTCAAATACACAACTCACAAATCATTAAATATCACTCAACTCAAGACCTCTTTACACGTGAGACCCACAACTTTTTTCAACTCAACACATCTTTACACCTGGGATTCACAACTTTTTTCAACTTTCCATAATACATTTAAACTCATATTAACATCCAAACACATCTAAACTCATCTAAGATGGGCCCCCAAAACTCACTTCACCATCTCAACTCACTACTATTCATAAAGAACTCAACTCATCTCAAATCAGTTCAACATCCAAACGAAGCAGGCTCCACATTTAAACAGAATATGTACTAATGAAGCATGTTCTGAAATATTGCACTTCTCAGCTAACAGAATCATCAGCACAAATTGGTTTCAAGAAGATGCTATAAAAGAAATAGAACATGCTTATGCACCTTACCTAGGAGCTCTTGTGCACGAGTACTCATTTGTGCTAAGTTTGCTGCTACAGCTGAGTTAGGATTGGAATCTTGATTACAAATCTCTATTGAACCAATGATAGCCGCCAAAGAAGCCCTTATATCATGGCTCGCTGTAGCAAAGGCATGGCTTTTGTTCATACTCTTCCGTTCTGCTTGTTGAGTTGCATCCATTTGTTTAACGAGAGCAGCACATAAGAACATTTCTCTTTTTGCAGCTCTGAGTATTGAGAATATGAAGATAGAAAGCGAGGTAACCATCAGAATAAACAGAAGCCAAAGGAATATGGTCGACAGCTTGCAGTTATGTCGGACAAGGCTGACTAATTTGTCTGTGGGATAAGCTAGTGCATATACCTAAGAGAAGTTGCCAAATAATATTATCAGATATAAATTAATAAGGAATTTCATGTCTCAAAGACATTGATTTGAATATCCTGATTGAATAAAAACGAACTTCTGATACTAGAATTTAATAATATCCATAATTCATTTTAAAAATCACATGAATCTGTTAAACATAGACACTAACTTGTAGCGATAAAGCAACAAAAATCATACCATTTGAACCCCAACAATCTCAAGGGTAGAGCAATAAAACTTGTATGTCACTCCAGAAACTTTCTCATTAAAATATTTTGACCCTCCACCATGAGACATAGAACACGACACGTTACCAACAAGATCTATATAAGGGTCACCATTTAGCTTTAGCTTTGTGTTATTGCTGACAGTTATCTGCTTGTTTGGAAGCCTCATTGGTATAATCACTTCCCCATCTTGTGTAGCCAACTGAAAATCAGCACCATGGAATTCTAAAGCTGCAAAATGATCAGCAACCGCCTTTGCTCGCAAGCCAAGGGAAATCACACCTCTACCATCCATAGCCACAGCACTAAGCAATAACCCATCTTGAGCTTTGTTCCATGCTTTTCCAAACCATGAATAGCCACTTGAGCTATTTAAAGCCTTTTGAAACCAAGTTGCATTCCTAGCAGCAATTGATTTTATAAAAATAGGTTCTCCATATAGATTCCCGCTGTCCCGGTCCACTTGTTGACTATACCAGATTGAAGAATATGAAATGTTGCTATACATTGCAATTATTCGAGTCTCCCCTCTGTGAAATGAGAACATCAAGCCATCTATTCCAATATAAGTAGCTTGTGCTAAATGGGGAATAGTTGAAACTACTAAAAATAATGCTGGTGCAACCTGAAGAACACAAGCAAGGTTAACAAAATTGACCAAAAAATGTTATGAAGCTGATAAATTTTTGTTTCACCACTGGAAATGGGAAACTAGAAGCTGCAGGAACCTTTTCGATTAATACAGAAACACACTTAACTTTTGCACCGACCTTTTCTTTGATAGTATCAAATGATAGTTCAGTTTCATTCAGAGACGAACTTAAAGCACTTGCCAAGTTCATAGCTGATGAATTTAGCGGAGATAGCAGTTTTGCTGTCATTTCAATTCCTAAAGAAGAGCTTTCTTGTATTTTATGTGATTCCAATGCAATCCTTTCTTCAGTTTGTTTGTTCAGCAAATACAGACGTGTGATCATGAAACTAGAAAGTCCCTGCAAAGTTGTTAGTAATTAAAATGTGCAAGTTAAAACAAAAAAAAAATAATATTAACACTGTATAACAAATTATGCTTAATTCTCTTGCTTGAGCAAAAATCAGAAAAAAAAAAAAAGAAAAAAAAAAGAAAAGAAAAAAGCTTTCAATAGCAGTCAATTCATTTCCAAAACTCCAAAAGATGTGGTTTAATTCCAAACTTGTGAAGGGAATTACTAGAATCACAAGCAAACATATTGGCCGCCAAATTACTCTCAAGCAGACGTTCAGCGGGTAGTATTTCACTCTCATGGTTGAAACTATGCTTTAGAATCTGCATTTCAATTCAAATAGAGTATTATTAAATGATGGCTATAAATAATAGCATATTCTGTTTTTAGTTAATTGCTATCAAACATAATGACATTGCTACTAATTTTGAATTAAAGTCAACAATATTTTCATAGACCAATGAGCTATTGAATAACTTCGATTTGTTCGAGGATCATGCTACTATGGAACAACCTTGCAAGCTTATCCAAACCAAAATGTGTCTAGGAACAACCTTGTAAGTATCCAAACCAAAATGTGTCTAGGAACAACCTTGCAAGTATCCAAACCAAAATGTGTCTAAATTAACTTAATTTTGGGATCTCAGCATTAGTCTCTCAGCATGTTCAAGTACAAATGACAAATATAGTTACTTCGATTTATCCAATGATTGTACATAGATGCTACTCTTGAAATTTGGAGTAAGCTAAAAGAAATATGTCAAATACATGTACATTGTTGCAATCATACAGAGTAGTTAGTTGTATCCCCTTCATTGGTAATGTCACCCTCTACATTACATAATTGAAAACAAGGGCAATATCTAGTATTTATGCCTAAAACTTTGTTCACATCATTAAGTAAAAATTATAAAAAAATAATATATATTTAAATTAAAATCTTTAAACAAAGTTTATGTGGTTCTAGTCACTAACATTAAAAAAAGAAGATTAAGGAGATAAAAGATTTAATTGCTCAACCAAAATTGTGAATATCAAATATTTGTATGATGATATAGTACCAAGTAATCAAGGACAACACTACAGAACATCACATGCATTACAATACCCATGCATAGATATGTATCTATGTATGTATGTATGCATGTCTAGATCTTCCAATATGTAATCACATGCATATTACGTGATATCAACATAAATGAAATAAAACCTTAGAATAAGTACAAAAAAGAATAATGATCAAGAGAATGACAGAAAATGCTCATGATGGTCAATGTTACCATCGTGAAAAACTAAGAACAAAAAGACAAGAAGTCATGACTTCATGTGTGTAGAATGATTATAGGGGAAATCGAAATGAAGATCATGATCAAGAAAGGTTGATCCATGAGAAACATGACAAATGCATGTAGCACTTGGTGATGCTGCTAGCCATGCATGGCGGTGACAGTGTGACTTACTCGGAAATTAGCAGCTAGCTGAGCACCAATCAATCAAGAAACTGTAGAAATGATTGAAGTTCACAGTTTAGGAAGATAGAAATATGGAGGCTGAGAAAGAGAAGATCTCGTGATATTCTCTCCAAACATAATCCAAAATGATTAATGCGTAGGGTCATAATCCATTCCTACTATGAGGAAAGAGCCGGAAACCTCGTACGTTGGTTCTGTTTTTTATTTCTTTTACCTTGATCGGTTGTTCATTTATTTGTTTAACATTGAGAAAGGATCAAGTCTATACATATATATATGTATATGCATTTTTTTTTCTTAAATTTTCCTAGTAAACAAACAATCACCGCATTCCAGTTTAAACTAAGATTGATCACTTAACCTAGTTCAAGTGGTTTCTTTAAACAGACTCCATCTTGCATATTTTGCTCGAATGATGCTGATTTTGTGTCGTCTAGCTCCAAATGCCAAGGTAAATAATCTATTGGCTATATATATATATATAAAGATTACACTTTCATGCCTTGATTTGCTTCTTTTCCACAACTTTCAAATCGATTTTCTGGTACCACAAAACAATCTTCTTTTCAACTTAGAATGATTTGATTTGTATAATTGTTTTACAATCTATTTTACAACCAATTAATATCATAGTATCACCTCACTAAAAATATTGTAGTTTTTTATTTGAATTTCAAATTTTATATAATTTCCTTTGTTTAAAAATTCAAATACAAAAAATCAAAATATTCTACTTCTGAATCTCTCTCTACAATAGGTTTGGCTTTTTGCAACCAAGTTTTGTAAAAAGATTTTGTTTCGTTGCTAATGTATACATCTTTTGTAAGGAAATTCCATTTCTCGTTGCAAATGGATCCAATTGAGATGAAAACATTTTCTTGCAAAATTATCATTGCAACTAAGCTTATATGATCTGAAAATTAATGTCATTTTGCAACCAAATTATCCGATTTTGACGACGACATTTTCATGTTGCAAAAATTTTATACCCTTTAGCAATTAAAAAATTCATACCCTTTCATTACAAATGTCTATTCCCCCATTTATCAACGATATACTTTCATTACAAAAATAATTTTTTTTTTAATTACAAGCAATATTTGATTCGTTGCAAATGCCTCTGGCCTCCTTACTGACGAATCAAATTCGTTGTAAAATTTGACAATTCATTATCAATGAACGTAATTTTTCTGCAAATGTAAATTTGTAAGGATATTCTTTCCTTGTAAATAAATATTGTTTCTTGCAAAAAAAGTTTTAGCAACGATTTTAATTTCCTTGCAAATATGAGTTTAAAACTGTGCAAACTTGTTTACCAACAAACATAATTTCGTTGCAAATGTATTTTTGCAAGGATATTGTTTCCTTGCAAATAAATGTTAGCAACAATTTCCTTGAAAATATGGTTGTGGTTTTATGGAGCCATGAATTGTGATTTACAAAGTTTTGTGATTGTGTTATGTAGATGTATAAATAATCTGGATAGATTTTATGCATTGAATGTGTAGGTTTCAATAAACTATGAAGAATTAATGTGGTGATTAAAAACTTGTCATTGAGGATGTGTGTTTGTGTTGGATGGTAATTTGGGAATATGTATGTATTACCAAGAGCCTTAATATTGAGTAAAGTGTTTA
>QEOT01123315.1:0-48528 GCA_003123785.1 Pterocarya stenoptera | reverse complement strand
GGGGGGGGGGGGGGGGGGGGGGGGGGGGGGGGGGGGGTGTGTGGAGGGGACGAAGAGCGAGCGGCGCAGAGGCTAACCAAAATGGGAAAGAGGGAAAGAGGGAAAGGAAACTACGCGCGAAGAAGCGAGGAAGAGGACGTATATATTAAAAGGAAGAAAAAAGAGGCAAGGAAAGAGGAGGGAAAGAGAAAACGAAACGGAAGCTATTTAGGACCAAGAGGGATGGCTGGATGAATTCTAGTCATTACAATGAATGAAAAGTTCAATTCATTATGGACCTCCTTTCCGGTGGGTCCCCTGTCCTTTTCTTTTGTTTATTTATTCTTTTTTATTATTATTAAAAATGATAGAGTTTTACTATTTGTAATTCCTACAAATTACAAATCACACCACACTAATTTTTATTTATTTTTACTTTTTTAAATTTTATTTTTTTAAACTAATTTAATTATTCTACTTATTATTTATACACTATATAATTGATAATAAATAAAAAATAACAAAAAGTAAAAAATATATATGATGTGTAGTGCGTGGTATGGATGTAATTGGTTTGATTCGATATGATTTTGTATATTTTTTAGAACCGAATCGGTATACACCGATTTTGAAAATTTAAGAACTAATATCAAACTGATTCAGTATCAAAATCGAAACTTCCAATTTTTTGGATTTCGGTCCGATCTAGTCCGATTTTTTCAATTTTACAGATTATCTATGTTAGTAATAATATGATGTATACATATACTAAACCATTAATCTATTTATATTTTATTTGAAGTACATTATTTCATAATAGTTAACACATGCTAGTATAGTATTAAATTTAACTATAATCTATATAAGTTTTAGATCTTTTATATAAGTATATATGATCAAATGTCTAAAAATGTATTACAAAAAGAATATATATTATAATTTATTACGTCAAAAATGTATTTATCGTTAATATATATAGATATATGAAAAGTAACTTTATATTAATAACTTAATATTAATGTTTATATTTAAGATTAAAATTTTATGTTATATTAATTTAGATTATAAGATTAAAATTTATAAAATTTATATGTTATATTAAAAATTATAAGATTAATTTTCTTTCATATCACATGTAATATTAATTTTTATGTTATAAGATAATTAGAATTTCATGTTATATTAATTAGCAATTTAGTATATAATATATATGACATAATATAAAATATTATATATATATCGGTCCAGTTCGGTTTAAACTAGTTTTCAAAATATAAAAACCAGTACCAAACCGGTTTAGGTTCTTAAGAACTGGTACGGCTAACAAACCGGACCGAACCCACCCGTTTGCTTCGGTCCAGTCTGGTTTAACTAATTTTTTTGATTTTTTTACATCCATAATATATGAGAATGATGAGTAGAATTTTTCAAAATGATAACATCAACCAACTTGAAACCACCCAACAATATGGGCGAAAAAAGAAGCGCACGCATTCCATCAAGTCGGGTTTAACCTTAGTTTACATCCCAGTAGGTCTTGTTTGTTTTCAAGACCAAAACCTAAAATTTTGAAAACTTTGAAAATCTTATATCCCATCATTACAACTTTCTTAAATCTCCATACAAAATAAAATAAACAATTCAACTTTTTCAAATCCTAAAAAAAATATAATATTAAAAAATATATTCTAACAATATTTTATTTAACTTTTCAACTTTAATCTTATCTCATATTATCTCATCTCTAAAAACAAACGAGAAAGTTGACAATTCCATAAATATTTAGACGATTAATACTAATAGTTTAAATTAAATTAAATTTATATTTGAACTTAAAATTTAGTACATTCGAAGTAATCCAAGGATTATTAAACTACAGTCTTAGACGGTGTTTACTTATTTATTTTTTAAATTAACGTATGTCATATAGATAGTGTGTGATGTAAATACTTTCAAATATAATTATTCTTTACTTATTACTTCATTTCTGATGGTTAATGTATTTTAATAGTTTAACTTAATACCCATTTATTAATCATAAATTTGCTTGTCAAATCTAACTGTTAAAATTGTTACATTTTATTCATTTATTTTTTTATAAGTAAAAAAATAATAATATGAAAAAATACATTTTTTTCTCTGGTTTTTTAAATACATTGTATCCATTTATTTGACAGAGAATAATACTATTAAACCATTCATATAATTATATATATAAAAAAAAAAAATCAAATGATTTAACGATAGCCTTGAAACGTGTGTTGAACCCATATTCACTAAATGGAATTTCCAAAAGAAAATTGTAGGAAAAAAAAAATTATGTGAGGCGGACACGTTACAAACAAGGGAGGCCTCGACAAATTAGTGGTCACGACTGAGAAGCAGCTTGTGTGGTTGGACTGTTGTCCCCACAGAGTGTGGCTCTTGTCATACCAGCCCACTCGTAAGCAAAGTAGAAAACGTAACCCACCAAGTGGCATCGTCGACTATATCTTGCCGAATAAATATAGATAAAAGTTACTGTTTGAAAAAATTATTTTACACACATGATGTGGTATTATTTAGACCACATATAGAGAAGATGAAAAAAAAAAAAATCTAACGACAACCACGTAGTAAGTGCAACGAGTGCACCGCTACAGTGACTTCTATGTAGAATTACTCTATTTTACCTTTTGTCCCTTTAATATTTATAATTTTATATATATATTTATATATTTTTTTGTCAGCAAATTAAGTATTATATAGATAAACTAAACAGTTAAAAGAATTTAAGATTTGAGGTGGGAGTCTCAACAATTATCCCAATAATATTTTTTTAGTTGGCTTAGAGAATACATTTCGTATTATTAATAAGCTAAAATGTAGTTTTTAAAGAGAATTTTAATTTTAATATCAATTCAAACTTTAGCATGTTAGTAATATGAAATATATGTATTTTCCACTGACTTGCAACTAATATAATTCATAAATATGTGTATTTATATATATTATGAGAAATACTTTAATCACAAATTTTTTTTATTAAAATAAGTTCATAAATTGACGTGATTTGATGTGATACGTTAGATTATAAAATTACTTTTATAGTAAAATATAAATCTAACTTATTATATAAATTTATGTTAATTTATAAATTTATTTTTTCTATAATGATGTAACACTTGTCATATATCATATATATATATATATATAAATATATATATTTTCCCACTTTCTTGAGCAGAAGACCACTGACAACGATAGATAATATAGAACGTGCAGTCAAATGTTGACGATAACATGTGAACTAAATATTTCTTTTTTGGGGGTTTAACACTTTAAATTGACATTGACCAAAACTGATCGATGTTGTATTGGAAAATGCATGCATCATTGTCTCTAAACCTCATTGTAAACATCTTTTGTGTGTATGGCCCAGTTTCTACTTTTTAGATTTTTCCCTGATTCATGTCCTCTATTATTCTAGTAATCTTGGTTTACATCCGGACATTACACTTTTGGGTTGCTGAATACATTAGCTTGAAAAACGTTTTATTTTTTCTAGCAAATGTGTAAATTCACTCATTTTTAGAGTATTCTTGAATGAAAGGTACCTTGAAGAAGTACTATAAGTGTATGCGAAAGTTATGCATGCATTTAGATTTTTTGTTCGAATTTGAGAACTTTTAAGTAAAAAAGAGATAGACACATGAATTATGATTCTATTGAAGAATCTATTTCTATCTTTAATGAGAGTACTTGAACTCCGGGTATCAAGCTCTCTAATTTTCAATGTAAAAAATTCATTGTATTAAAATAATGTGTGTAACTGTACAAGACTAAAATGTCTTATTTATACATTTGATATTCACTGAGGTACCTTATACACCATGTACCGACTTTAATTAAAGAATAAAATAAATATACATGTGTAAAGAGTTTACATTACAATCTAATACAGGGCACGCATCTCATGAATCTTGAGATCATAATGGTTACATCATCATGCAGATTCGAGATCGAAAGAAATGCCGGTTAAGATAATGAAGGTTGATTTGATTTCTTAGTTCATAATGAAAATGAAATTATCAGGATTTTGGGATGATGAAAATATACAATTGGGATGACTTGGTTTCTTTGTTCCCTTGTTAAACATGTTTTGCGACTTGCATGCCATCCATCGTCTACTTGCTAGATCTTGACTTTTAAGATAAATCTCAAATATAAGAGGCCACAAACCAAAATGAGTGGCTTTCAACCTGAGTAGTTTTAGAATTTATATTTGTAGTCTTAAGGTGTATAAGTCCCGTATATTTCTTTAAGTAAATAAATATAAGACTTATATTAGAAAAGCTAATTTTTTAATAGTAGACTTTATTCTTTTTCAAATGGAATGCACATAACTTAGACATCCTAAGACTCAATTTTTAATATTCTCATTCATGCAAGTAATCATCAAAGCAAAATTTGGTTTGATTTTTTTAATTAGGTACTATCATCAACGATAACTCTCTCGATATCATCACGACTATTTAAAATTCTAAACATAATAATCTAAGGTTTGATTAAAAAAAGTCGCATATATATATATATTCAGTATATCCATTCTAAGATTAAAAACTATATATATATCGGTCTCTCTCTCTCTCTCTCTCTCGATGTCATCACAACCTAATTATAAGATGGGCATATCTATGGATATTGAATAGAACATGCTTAAGCACTATTCTAACCTATGCTTCTTGCCAATCTTCGATCTTGTACACTCCCATGCATATCCTCCTTTGGACCTATATATACTTGCATGGAATATGCAATATATATGTGAAAAATGCTCTTACAACTCTGAATTTTTGTTCTTTTTTGGGCGAGTAAAGTTAAACCAGGTGGGGCCATTTTTTTGGGTGTGTATGAGCTTAACTTTCATGTCTACAAAGCTAGCTGGTTCTAACAATAAATTGGATGTTCTTCATCTTTGGTTATTCCCAAGACAATTATTCTTCACTTTCCAATTTTTATGTCATTCGGTTAGATGATCAGAATATTAAGCTTATATATGAACCAATGAACCTGAGTCGTTAATTCGTATACATATTAGATATTATTCACTAATAAGTACCATAATTAAGTAAGTCTAAATTTCAAATCAACAGTTCCATTTTAGGCCTATATTAGATCTTTACAATGAATTTTTAAAGTAAAAACTTTGTTCTTGTTGAGCCATGTCATCTATGGATCATAGCCACATTTAGATACAACGCAATTTTAGCATTCAAATGGACCGCAACGACTATCATGTGTGGCCATCACTAAATGCATTGACTGCACCTGTTTTATTTATTGTGTGGTTAATATATAATGACTCCACCTTTGACCAAATGACTTGTTGGATATAAATATACACTCTGGGCATGGAAAGAATAGTAATCGACTAATGATGCAGTCACAAGCAGGGCCGGCTCAATAGGTTCCGGGGCCTAAGACTAAAGTTTTGATTGAGGCTTTTTTTTTTAAAGTAAAATTAAATATTTTATTACATTACATTTTTATTTTAAAATAATTCCTATCATTTTGTAAAGTAAAATTACTGATTAAGATTTTATACTACATTTTCAACTAATAACCAACTTAATCTTTATTAGAAAATTTTTGATTTAGAGAAAATTTTATCAAATCTAGTTTTACAAGACGTGCTTCAGACTCTTGGAGCCCTTGGGAACATAACTGTTCTCACCTATTCTCAGATGTTCTTAAATTCTATTTTTTCTCTCTCATTTTTCAAAAGCCAATAAAACACTTTAACTCAAACTATTTCATAACTATTCACAAACTATTTCATTACTATTCATATACATCCTGATATATTCTTAATATCCAAATGAGTCATAGAAGCAATTATAATCATCATTGTCAATAAAGTGGGCCCTTACCTCTACGAAGGATTATACAAAAAAATTTTATGAACACTCAAAAATTAGATTTTACTATTTATAATTTTTTACATTATATATTAAACTAATAATGACAAAAAAGAAATATATTCTAGACTACCTCAAATAATTATTATGTGGAATACTTTCAAAACTAATAATAACATAATATATATTTGATACTTTTGTTATTCTCATTGAGTTAATTAATTTGTTTAATTAGATATTTTTTTTATTTAAAATTTCTACTTAATATTTTATTTTGGGACCTTTTTCTACTAGGGGCCTTAGGCAATTGCCTAAATTGCCTAGTGGAAGAGCCGGCCCTGGTCACAAGGAATTCATGTCACTGATGACGACTAAATGATAAAAATAAACAAAATGCACTGTTCAACTAGCTTAGAGACAAAGTTCGTGGGAGACATCGTGCTTGACAAAAAACCTCAAGATTCTCAACCAACCATATTTTTCAAAAATCGAGATTCATGAAGGTAAGTCTAGACAAGATACCCATACTAGAAGGACACTATTAACTGCAAAATCGTGCTCATAAAGGGATAATACCATATATTCTATCTCTCTCCAATATGAAGAGCTTTAAAGGAAAAAAAATTGGATGTTTGATTTTCAAACGTTCCATAATATTCAATGATTGAATGTTACATAGAAAGTTTTAATTTCTAGAAAAATGCTTTTTACACAATTGTTTTAAATCGTTGGGGTTGTTTTTCCACTCATCTTGTGTTATACGCTGAGCTCCAGGCTAGGATTTGGAGGGGCGATGGCGGAATTGTGGTAAAGTGGATGGTTTGAGATGCAAGAGTTAGAAAGAACTGCAGTCGGGAACTCAGCTTAGTTCAAGTCTTGGGTTAAGTAATAAGAAGTATGTGAGTGTGGGCTTATTTCAAGTATTTAGTTGAGTAGGCTGTGGGTCTTAGTGTTTAATTACTTTCATGTAGCTGTAGTTAGGTCAAAACCCATTTTATTACCTTGTTTACTGCTTAAGTGTGCTTACTTCTGTTACACAAAATAAGATAGTTAGTTAGAGGATTTGTCAGCATATGTAAGTGGGATGACACACTTGTAACAACATGAAAAATCTTAATCAAATTCTATATTTCCCCTTTTATCCTCTTCTTCTTTCTTCTAGAGGTGCTTAATTCCCTTGAAGTGAGCTCACTAGTTCACCAACTGAAATCAAAGGGTGTGTTACAAAATTGGTATTAAAGACATTGATATTTGTGCTAATCAATTACAAACCATGGCTGAAGGTAGGCCTGCAACCCGCTTGAAATAACTGGGTTTACGCCCGACCCGACCTGCTTGACATCAATTAAGGGGTCAACCTGATCCGATACGACCCGGATGAAATTGAATCGGGTCGAACCTGTATGACCCGACATTTAGCAAATCAAGCCCACAGTTCCCTTCAATAGACACTACAACAAGCCCACGACCTTAGCCCAGTTGCTTTCTCCACTTCATCATCTTCAACTTTGAGTTTTCTATTCCCAGATCTAGGGTTCCAACATTTGATCTCCATAGTTTCAACTCGAGTCTTCTGTTTCAACATTGGTGAGCTTTATTTTGCTTTGCCGTTGAGGAGGCTGAAGTAACTATGCTAGTCTAAGGAAATGGGTGCATTGGCGGTGAGAAATTTGCTGCATTGATGGTTGTAGTGAAAAGAAATTTTTCCCAGCTAAAATGGCCCAGAAGTGCAACATCTGACCCTATAAATCCTTCAAGATCATATCGAAAACAATGGGGGAAAACATAAATTCTTTGTAAATCCTAACAAGCCAAACAAAAAATGCTAAGTAATTATTTTTACAGAGACTGACCAAAACACCCACCACGTTCTCTCCCTTCATCCCGCAATAGACCCAAAGTCCCAAACACATTCCCAGCCCCACCACTCCGTCTTTGACCCATGGGCCTACCCAAGAGTAAAAAACCTAAATCTTACTATGAGAGAGAGAGAATGCAACTCTGCAATGATAGAAGACGGGTGATGGCGAAGAGAGTCTTCGTTTTCGAGTCTGTGAGATGTTTTCATTTTTGAGTATGAGAGATAAGGTTTTTCTTTCGGTTTCAACAGATTTGACGGGTTGTTTGTATAAAACCCCGTAATTAACTTTTGACCTAATGAACCTGTGTTTGTTTGGGTTGAAAAATGTGGGTCACTCGGACGGATTGGGCCAATGCCCTTTTTGCACAGGCCTAGCTGAAGGCACAAGGCTAAACCAATTATAAGATGGACTCACTGCCTATAGAAGTCAACAAATTCTGAATATCAAAATTTACAAACAGAGATGCAGACACTAAAGAGAAAAAAATGTCTCTATAGTATAATGGGTGCAATCTTGATGATAGAGTTGCAAAAAAAAGAAAAAAGAAAAAAAAAAGATTAGAATAATAATCAAGGAGAATCTTTTGTTAGCAGTCCAAAGAGGGATGAAGCTATTAACTAGTAGAACTTGGGTGAGATCCTAGAATACTAAAAAATCCAATCCTAGAATACTAAAAAATCCAAACCCTCGCTTAGAAGACTTAACTAAACCACCAGTATAAAAACCTCTACCAATCCAAAAAGTAAACCAACATCAAATGAAGGAAAGAAGGGATAAATGACTGTTATTATTGTGATGCCAAGTGGAACCCTGTCCATAAGTTCCAAAACCCTAAATTCTAACTCTTGGAAGAGGTATTACTGGATAAGGAGGGCCGGACGGAGTCAATGGAAGTAGTAGTTGAGAAGAAGGAAGGACCTAAGGTGGTTGAATTGAATAACAATCTAAAAAACCTTGAGATTTCATTACATGCCTTGACAGGCTCCCATAATCCCAAAACTATGATATTAAAGGGTCCAGTGGATAACTATCTTGGTTGACATTGGTTCTACTCAGAATTCCTGGGATCCAATTGTGGTCGAAAAGGCCAAATTACCCCTAGATTACACTAAAAAGGTTAAGGTGAGGATTGCTAATGGTGAAATGTTACCTAATGAAGGGAAGTATAAGGAGGTTAAAGTTAAAATCTAGGGTGTCACTATGACTGTTGATGTACATTTATTGGTCTTGGCTAGATGTGATATGGTATTGGGTATACAGTGGTTTCGAGAGTTGGGGAACATTCTATGGAATTTTGAAAGACTCAATTTGAAGTTTAATTTTGGGGAAAAATATATGGAATTTCAAAGAGTGATTGCAATACAATTAATTGAGAAAGGCTCCCTTAATAAGCTTAATAAGTCAAAGAAGATAGGAGTTCTTTTATAAAGTAATAGAAGCAAAGATGGAAGGGAACCAAATCTGGAAATAAAACTCTAGCGGCAGTTCAAGTGCTAGTATTCCAGTATGCAAATGTGTTTTGTGGGCATAAAGGGATGCTCCTTAGAACCCATGACCATGTTACCAATATAACTCATGACACCAAGCCCATCTCAATTAGACCTTATAGATACCCCTACTATCAAAAGGATAAAATTGAAAAAATAGTCAAGGAGATGTTGAACTCAGATCGGGTCACCATCAAATTAGGACCAAACCTTCTAATGTGTATAAGATAGTATTCAGGATCCATGAAAGATACTATGAGTTCCTAGCCATGCCTTTTTGCATTACCAATGCACCCTTTACCTTCCAAAGCCTTATGAATTATTGCACTCTTATTTGAGAAAGTTCATACTTGTTTTTTATGACATTTTGGTTTACAACAAAACAGAAAGTGAGCATGTGGAGCACTTTAAACTAACCTTGGAGAACCAGAGATAGCATCAACTGTATGCCAAACAGTCCAAATGTCATTTTGGGTGCAAGGAGATTGCTTACTTGAGCCAATTAATTTTGGCCCAAGGAGTGAGAGCCGACCCAAATAAGCTGCAATCTATGAAGGATTGACCTTTGCCTAACTCTCTAAAACCATTTAGAGGATTCTTGGGATTAATTGGGTACTACCGTAGGTTCATCAAGGGTTCTGAAGGGATACTACTACATTGACCAGAATGCTCAGAAAGGATAGTTTCCACTAGTGTGAATAGGCCAAGATTGCGTTCCATAGGCTCATGAGACAGAGCTTTTTGATATTTTTTCAGCAGTGCTTAAGCGGAGGCCATACCTTTTGGGCAGACCTTTGTGGTTAAAAATCGACCAACAGAGTCTCAAGTATTTACTAGATCAGAAGGTGGAGACTCCTATACAGTAGAGGTAGATCACCAAGTTATTGGGTTATGACTTCTTAGTAGAATAAAAGAAGGGTACTAAGAATAGGGTTGATGATGCCCTATCCATAAAGGAGAAGGGGGAGGAAAGCACCCTGATGTTAATTACATTTCCAGCCATGGGGTGAGTTAAGGAACTAAAGGCAGCCTATGCCATAGATGGCAACTACAGACTCTTATCAACCTATTCTAAGAAAATAAGTTGAGCTTAGAATATACTATAAGAGAGGAACTATTCTTGTACAAAAACAAACTGTACACCCTTAGTAGAAGGAGTTCAAGAAGAAATCACTGGCACTCACCCACACAAGCCCTTGGGAAGGACATTCAGGGTATGATAAATCAATTAATAGGATAAGAAGGGAATTCTATTGGTCGAGACTTAAGAAGGATGTGAAGAGATTTATTTGAGATTGTAATCTATGCCAAAGGGTAAAGGTGGACAATACTCACCCCAGTGGGTTATTACAGCCTCTTCCTATACCTTCCCAACTATGGACTCACATCTCCATGGATTTCGTGGAGGGACTCCCTAATTCAAATGCATTCAACGGCCTTTGGGTGGTGGTGGATAGGCTTACCAAGTATAGTCATTTTACTACTCTCAAACATCCATATACAACTAAGAGTGTGGCTGAACTATTTCAAAAAAATATTTTCAAACTACATGGGTTACCCTTTCCATCATATCAAATCAAGATAGCACCTTTACTAGCCATTTCTGACAGGAGTTATTCAAACTACAAGGAGTTCAGCTAAACCTAAGCATTGCTTAACACCCATAAAAAGTGACAGACCAAAAGATTGGTCTATGTGGGTAGACCTAGCTGAGTGGCAGTATAACTCCACCCCATTTATGTCTAGTTGATACCTTTTTAGACCCTTTACGAATTCCCCCCTCCTGGGATGCCCTAGACTTTGTACCTAGGACTACCAAGATGGATGCAATAAAGAGTACTGTTTGATCCAAAGACCAAATCTCACTATTACTATGCCACAATCTACAAAATGCCCAAGAACGCATGAAGAGGTACGCTGGTTTCCAAATAAAAGAGCAAGAATTTGAGGAGTGGGTATACCTCCCTATCAACAAATATCAATGAGTCATTGCTGTAACCTCAATTTATTCCCTAGATATTTTGGTCCCTTTTCGGTGCTACCCAGGGTGGGAACCCCCGCCTACAAGTTTCATTTGCCCCCAACTTCCTACATCCACCCCACATTCTATGTATCCCAGTTAAAGAGAAATCTAGGCTCCAAGTTCACTGCCATTTCGTCTCTACCACCAGTAGACGACCAAGGAGTCCTCAAACTAGAGCTAGAAGAAATCCTAGAATGCTGAATGATGAAATCTGGGAATTGGGCCAAGGTGAAACTTTTGGTTTGATGGCAAGGACAAGGAAGAGATGACGCAACTTGGGAGATGTAGTCATAGTTGAAAGAGACATTTCCACACCTTGCGGGTAAGATGTTTTGAAGGAGGGGGAATTGTTACATGCCGAGTTCCAAGCTAGGGTTTGGAGGGGTGATGGCGGGTTGTGGTAAAGTGGAGGGTTTTAGAGGCGAGAGTTAGAAGGAACTGCAGTTGGGAACTCAATTTAGTTCAAGCCTTTTAGTTAATGGTTGGACCAAGGCTGTAGCGGGCTTGGGTTGAATAAGAATTCTGTTAGTGTGTGCTTATTTCCAAGTGTGTAGTTGAGTACGCCTTGGGCCTTAGTGTTTAATTACTTTGATGTTGCTGTAGTCGGGCCATGACCCATTTTGTTACCTTGTTTACTTCTGTAAGTGTGCTGGCCTCTGGCCCACACAATAGGATAGTTAAGGATTTGTCAATATATGCAAGTGGGACAACACACTTGTAACGACAAGAAAGATCTTAATCAAATTCTCAATTTTCCCTCTTATCATCTTCTTCTTTCTTTTGGAGGTGCTCCCCGGAAGTGAGCTTACTGGTTCATCAACCGAAATCAAAGTGCGTGTTACATTTTGTGTTTTCCCCCTTGTCTACGAATGTTTTCGAGATTGCAGTAAATTGAAGGATCGGATTTTGAGGATGCAATAATTTAGTTATAATTAACAGTGGCTTTAAGAGCATTAGAGCATTTTATTTTATTTTGTTTTGATTGTCAACAAAATTCACCCTTTCCTGCACCCAATTTTTTTTTTTTATTCTTTGGATATTTATCCATCTTTTCTCAGCTATCCTATGAGAAGTCTAACTGCTACTCAGAATCACATGTTCTAGCTTCCAACTACCTCTGCAACTCCAAAATTTCCTAAGATAAACTTATAAGAGTCCGCACGTCTCAAGAGAATTCCAGACCTGTATTTCAATTTTTTAGTCTTCCCTCTTAACATTTAATCGTAGCTAAACTTTTTTTCAACAATAAAACTGGGATTTGATTCAAACAACTAAGAAACTTCTTGACTTACTCAACAAAATTATCATTTCTATCAAGGGAACTTGCGAGGATCTTTTTCTCCAGTCATTCATGTACATTTTCTGATGGTCAGATTGATTTGCTGTAGTTGCATGCAGAGATTTAGAGGGGTTTTTGAACGTGCAAAGCCTTCTAGAAGAAGCCCTGAATTTAATGAGGATGATGATCCTGATGAATTCAAAATCAAGGTACCTTTATCTTACATTTTTTTAATGCAGAGTATCCCCGAAGATGGATACTCTGAAGTTATTTTGCTTGAGTTTCTAATGGCTAGAGAGGCTAATAAGATAAGGTGCATGGAGAAGTCGAAGGAATTCATTGTATTTTGGTTGGATTGTGCTCACAAGTAACATGACCTGATGGTCCTTATTGAGGTATGTGACGTTCCTTGTCTGGTTCTGCATCAATATTCAATAGAAAAGGAAAGAAGTTCTTGTAAATATTTTAAGGAAACCATTCTATTGTGATGAATACTAATGAAAAACATTACAATGGATGATCGTGTTTTGCTCATTTAGGAGAATGCAATAATGGTACAAGGAGAAGTGGTGTTTTCTTGCCAATTATTGGCCTATACATGTCACTCATGTCCAATTGCTCCAAAGTTGCACCATCTGGCAACTCCCAGTCAAACCAGTACAAGAGATTAGCCAACACATATTCAGCTTCTATGATAGCGAATGCTATCCCAGGGCAGCCCCTGCGCCCCATACCAAACGGGATGAACTCATCATGATGGCCTTTGAAATCAATTGGGTTGTTTATAAACCTCTCTGGGAGAAACTCCTCCGGCCTGTCCCATAACTTGGGATCCCTTTGAATTGTCCATGTGTTGACCAAGATGGTTGTTCTAGGAGGAATATCATAACCTTCAACTTTGGCACTTGCAGATGATTTTCGAGAAATCATAACAGGAGCATGTAATCTCAAAGTTTCTTTGACAATACACTTTAAGTAGTCCATCTGATCTATATCAGCCTCATCTACCTTTACTTTTTTTCCTTTTCCCACAACAGCTCTGACCTCTTCTTGGGCTTTCCTCATCACACTAGGATTTTTCACAAGCTCTGCCATTGCCCATTCCATGGTTGATGCAGTGGTATCAGTTCCTCCCATAAACATGTCCTGCAATAAGGAAAAAGAAAGATTTAGTTTTAGTCATGCTTGTGTGAATGAATGAGCAAGTCATGAGAGAAATACCAGAAGGATCGCTTTGATGTTTTCTTTTGTGAGATCGATTTCAAGCATGCCATTCTTCTGAAGATGGAGAAGAATATCCACGAAGTCTTTCCTATCAGATTGGTCGGTATCACCTCTTTTCTCATGTTCTTCAATTATTTGATCAAGGGCTGTATTTATTGCTTTAGAAGTGGTTCTTAATCTTCCAGAAAATCCAGTTAGAACATCAATCCATCCCAAATAAGGAAAGAAATCTCCAAAGCAAAATGCTCCTACAAGCCCCATTGCCTTCCTTGATAAATGTCCAAAACTCAGGCTACCTTCTTCTCCTTCATACTTTTGACCAAGGGAAGATCTGCAAGTTATATTGTTTGAGATAGTAACAAACATCTCACCAAGATCAATTGCTGCTCCATTCTTACATGAGAGTTGAATCTTCTGAACCATTTTCCCAGTTTCTTCTTCCCTCACAAATTGAAATCCTTGGACTCTTCTTTGGCTTAAAATCTCAAGAACACAAATTTTCTTTGCATGTCTCCAATACTCACCATAGGGACAAAATGCAATGTCAGTGNTTTTTTTTTTTTATTCTTTGGATATTTATCCATCTTTTCTCAGCTATCCTATGAGAAGTCTAACTGCTACTCAGAATCACATGTTCTAGCTTCCAACTACCTCTGCAACTCCAAAATTTCCTAAGATAAACTTATAAGAGTCCGCACGTCTCAAGAGAATTCCAGACCTGTATTTCAATTTTTTAGTCTTCCCTCTTAACATTTAATCGTAGCTAAACTTTTTTTCAACAATAAAACTGGGATTTGATTCAAACAACTAAGAAACTTCTTGACTTACTCAACAAAATTATCATTTCTATCAAGGGAACTTGCGAGGATCTTTTTCTCCAGTCATTCATGTACATTTTCTGATGGTCAGATTGATTTGCTGTAGTTGCATGCAGAGATTTAGAGGGGTTTTTGAACGTGCAAAGCCTTCTAGAAGAAGCCCTGAATTTAATGAGGATGATGATCCTGATGAATTCAAAATCAAGGTACCTTTATCTTACATTTTTTTAATGCAGAGTATCCCCGAAGATGGATACTCTGAAGTTATTTTGCTTGAGTTTCTAATGGCTAGAGAGGCTAATAAGATAAGGTGCATGGAGAAGTCGAAGGAATTCATTGTATTTTGGTTGGATTGTGCTCACAAGTAACATGACCTGATGGTCCTTATTGAGGTATGTGACGTTCCTTGTCTGGTTCTGCATCAATATTCAATAGAAAAGGAAAGAAGTTCTTGTAAATATTTTAAGGAAACCATTCTATTGTGATGAATACTAATGAAAAACATTACAATGGATGATCGTGTATTGCTCATTTAGGAGAATGCAATAATGGTACAAGGAGAAGTGGTGTTTTCTTGCCAATTATTGGCCTATACATGTCACTCATGTCCAATTGCTCCAAAGTTGCACCATCTGGCAGCTCCCAGTCAAACCAGTACAAGAGATTAGCCAACACATATTCAGCTTCTATGATAGCGAATGCTATCCCAGGGCAGCCCCTGCGCCCCATACCAAACGGGATGAACTCATCATGATGGCCTTTGAAATCAATTGGGTTGTTTATAAACCTCTCTGGGAGAAACTCCTCCGGCCTGTCCCATAACTTGGGATCCCTTTGAATTGTCCATGTGTTGACCAAGATGGTTGTTCTAGGAGGAATATCATAACCTTCAACTTTGGCACTTGCAGATGATTTTCGAGAAATCATAACAGGAGCATGTAATCTCAAAGTTTCTTTGACAATACACTTTAAGTAGTCCATCTGATCTATATCAGCCTCATCTACCTTTACTTTTTTTCCTTTTCCCACAACAGCTCTGACCTCTTCTTGGGCTTTCCTCATCACACTAGGATTTTTCACAAGCTCTGCCATTGCCCATTCCATGGTTGATGCAGTGGTATCAGTTCCTCCCATAAACATGTCCTGCAATAAGGAAAAAGAAAGATTTAGTTTTAGTCATGCTTGTGTGAATGAATGAGCAAGTCATGAGAGAAATACCAGAAGGATCGCTTTGATGTTTTCTTTTGTGAGATCGATTTCAAGCATGCCATTCTTCTGAAGATGGAGAAGAATATCCACGAAGTCTTTCCTATCAGATTGGTCGGTATCACCTCTTTTCTCATGTTCTTCAATTATTTGATCAAGGGCTGTATTTATTGCTTTAGAAGTGGTTCTTAATCTTCCAGAAAATCCAGTTAGAACATCAATCCATCCCAAATAAGGAAAGAAATCTCCAAAGCAAAATGCTCCTACAAGCCCCATTGCCTTCCTTGATAAATGTCCAAAACTCAGGCTACCTTCTTCTCCTTCATACTTTTGACCAAGGGAAGATCTGCAAGTTATATTGTTTGAGATAGTAACAAACATCTCACCAAGATCAATTGCTGCTCCATTCTTACATGAGAGTTGAATCTTCTGAACCATTTTCCCAGTTTCTTCTTCCCTCACAAATTGAAATCCTTGGACTCTTCTTTGGCTTAAAATCTCAAGAACACAAATTTTCTTTGCATGTCTCCAATACTCACCATAGGGACAAAATGCAATGTCAGTGCATCCATAGAAAAGGACATTTGTTGCTCTTGTTTGGGGCCTGTCTGAGAAAACTGTATCATGGCCCTTCAAGACTTCCCTAGCTATCTTGGAGGATGAAACTACAAGAAATGGGGTATTGCCCACGTGTAAGAGCACTACAGGGCCATATTTCTCAGAGATAGCATGGAGAGATCGGTGGAGGAGTGACCCTAGCTGGTGAAGGTTTCCAATTATTGGCAGTTTTGGAGGAGAGGGAGGTAAGTTGAGCTTGGCACCTCTGGAAAGCTTAAGGAAATACAGCAAGGAGAACAGAAGAAGCAGAGAGAAGAGAAAGGGAGTCAACAGGTTGCTTATATGCAGCTCTTGCCACCATTTATGCAACAAGGTCGTTGGATCCATGCTGCCTTTAGATATTCTTTCTACCACAAAGATTATGAACTAAATTAGGATTCAAGATAATTACAACAAGGATTTGAGAGTTTGAGATGCAGAAAACTTACCTAGGTTTCGGCTTGAAGGCGATCAAAATCACTAGACATTTACTACTAAAATAATCATTTATAAGGATATACAAGGATCTGATCTTGGTATCCTGAATTTAAAAGTCTGAAGAAGACTTTGGTCAACCTTCTGCTTTAAAGTCTTATCTCGCAACATATATCAAATAATCAAAAGTGTATAATAACTTTTTTCATGCTTCTGGGAAGAAATAAAAAAGAATCAATGAGTTTAAATTTTTAATCCAATTTTTGTTTCTATGGCCTCATTTAGATGCCGTTTGGGTAGTGAGTTGAGATAAGATGATATGAGTTAAGATGAAAGTTGAATAAAATATTATTAGAATATTATTTTATAATATTATTATTATTTTGAGATTTGAAAAAGTGGAATTATTTATTATATTTTGTGTAAAAATTTTAAAAAATTGTAAGGAGATAAGATATGAATATCAGTGAGAAATTGCAGAAGTTGCTTTAATTTACTTGCTGTGTAAAACTCTGCCTCTCCTTGGGCATATTCAACAGGAACATATATGAAAGCTCTGATGAATTAGATGCCGAGGTCGGCATATGTGGTATTGCATTTTGGTCTGAATCGATTTGGTAGGATTTTATATGGCTAGTTATTTTATACTTCAGGGGGAAGGTAAAAAATTAATGTACCTTTCTCAGAGACAATATGTTGACCTTTCGCTGATCTTGCTATCCTACTCTGGTGGCCAATATGTGTACCTTTTGCTGGTCTTTCTCAGAGAAAATGAGTATGAAATTTTGGGAAATTGCTTGCAAACGAATCATCGTTAACTTCATCTAATCACACATGAATCTGGATGGGCAGTAGTGCAAGGAATAGCAAAAGAGTAAGACGGGGCATTATTTTGAAAAATAAAATTGCTTGTTTCATAGTTTAATGGTTAATGTTTGGAGTTTCTAAAAGGTATCTTCCGTATTGATAGGTTGGGTCTCTCCTCTTTTCGACAATAGATTGACCTTTTAGCTCTCTTTATAGGCTTGTTTAGCTTGTTTTTTTCTTGGTTTTACAGGTTCTGCAGGTTTAGTGGTTATTATGTTTTTTCTAGGCTTGTTACGTGGTTTCTAAGGGTTGTTTAGAGTTTTTATGTTATTCTTATCTAGGCCTCTTATTAATAGACTTGTTTAGATTTGTCCTTTTTTTATTTTCTGGTTTTGTTTTTTGATGGTTTTGTATTTGGGAGGGTTTTATTTTCTTTATTTGTTATCTTCCAAATACTTGGTTTGTAACCACGGTATTCCTTTACTACTATAAGTGATGACATATCAATAAACTTGGGAAGGCCATGAGAAAGTGGCTATCGGCTCTTTGAAAAAAAAAAAAAAATTGGGCCTCTTTTATTACTTAAGGCTTCTGATGCTAACTATATATATAAATATATATATAGACATATATTCTGCATTGCTATTTGCTTCTTCAAAGATCTAAACGTACAGTTATTTGAGGTTGATTATAATTTATCACCTTTTCTATTTATACCCTTTTCTTTTCAATTATTTTTTGATAATAAGGTCGATTTGTTTTTCCTTAAATTGTGGATCAGGTCTTTGATTGAGCAGATATGTAACATATTAGATCTTACAAGCATGGTTATACAAGGCCACATGAGACCTGATCATGCATAATATTGAAAAATTATATTCTTACAATAGTTTAACTTTACAATATTTTTATTCAATTATTTCTTTTTTATGATTTCCCAACACTCAATAAAACATAACTCAAATTATTTTATTACTATTCACAAACAATTTTATTATTATTCACAGAATTTTCATTTCATCTCACTACCATGACCTAAATAGATGAGGCAAATCACCTAATGAAAGGTCATATTATGAACACAACTCATGTGAATCTGATCTAGATGGATCATGGGGAATACAGTATTGGTACAAGATGTAGAGGAAATTTCTTAGTCACTACAAGTGAGTAGTTAACTTCACTCATGTCCAAGTCATCTTCGCCCTGCGCAATTGGACCAGGCAACCTCCAGTCAAACCAACACAAGAGGTTGGAAATCACATACTCAATTGTAGTAACACCAAATGTCAACCCTGGGCATCCCCTTCTCCCACCTCCAAATGGGATGAATTCAAAGTCTTGACCTTTAAAATCAACTGGGTTGTTTATAAATCTCTCAGGAAGGAACTCTTCTGGCTTATCCCATACGGTAGAGTCCCTTTGGATTGCCCATGTATTGACAAATACCTTGGCTTTTGGCGGAATATAATAACCTCCTAATATCACACTTGATGATGTTTCTCGAGGTACCGAAAGAGGAGCTGGTGGATGTACTCTGAGAGTTTCCTTCAAGATACATTTCAAGTAATTCATTTGATTGATGTCATTCACATCTATTTTTGACTTCATTCCCACCACTCTTCTCACCTCGTCTTGTGCTCTTTTCATGATATTTGGATTCTTTATGAGCTCTGCCATTAACCATTCTAAAGTTGTTGAAGTCGTATCACTTCCTGCGACAAACATGTCCTGAATTTTGAAAAGAGAAACATAATTAGCTAGACGTATGTGCAGTACTTAATTTGTGTGGGTGTGTTTGGTATTTGTAGCATACACAGCTTACATATAGAGAGATGGGGGAGGGAGAGAGAGATCTAGAGAATATAGAGAGATCAAGAGAGAAAGACCAGTAAGATTCCTTTGAGGTTGTCTTCCGTGAACTCAAATTCGAGCATTCCATCCCTTTGAAATTGAAGAAGAATATCTACGAAATCTTTCTTATAAGGCCGGTCATCATTACAATTCCTTGCCTTGTGTTCTTCAATCACTTGAGCAAAAAATACATCTAATTCTCTAAAAGTAGCTTTGAGATTTGGGATGAATCCCGTAAGAACATCAATCCATCCCAAATAAGGGAAAAAGTCACCCAAACAAAATGATGTCAATAGTGCCATTATCCTTCTTGATAGATGTCCAAAACTTCTCTTACCATTTTCTTCTTCAAACTTCCGTCCAAATATACATCTTGAGACTATGTTTTTTGAGGTTGCAATGATCATCTCACTTAGATTAACATGTGTCTGTTTGAGGCACGACTCGCGTATCTTTTTTATTAATGAATCAACTTCTTCTTCCCTTACATACTGAAACGATTGCACTCTTTTAAGGCTCAAAAGCTCAAGGACACAAATCTTCCTAACTTGTCTCCAATACTCACCATAGGGTGCGAACCCAATGTCAGTGCAACCATAGAATAAGGTGTTGGCGGCTGTAGTTTGGGGCCGGTTTGAGAAAACAATATCATGCGACTTCATGACTTCTCTGGCTATATCGGCAGATGACACTATCAAGGTTGGAGTATGACCCAAGTGTAAGAGTATTATGGGGCCATACTTCTCAGAAAGGGCTCGAAAAGAGCGGTGTGAGAGCTTGCGAAGCTGGTGAAGGTTGCCTATAATTGGAAGCTTTGGTGGGGATGGAGGCAAATTGAGTTTGGTGGTTTTAAATATACGTTTACAAAAACATTGAAATGAAAAGAGAAAGAGTAGAGATAGGAGGAGATAGACGGGTACTTTGTGTAGCTCTTTCCATGATTGTATCAACCATTGTTGCAGGGCCATTTCCTCAGTCATGTTCTGCCCTTGGCTACGTGGCTTTTTCAGTTGTATAAAATGCGTGTTAATTTTTCGACACTTCATACATACATATATATATATAAGTGCGAATCCCAGAGGAAGAGTGTTTTCGTCTAATACTTTTTTTTTTCATTTTATCCCTACTTCAATTTTTAAATTTCTATTTTGCCCCTAGTCTTCTTCCCATTTTGCCTCTACTTTTATTCCCAAATTTCCGTTTTGCCCCTGGTCTCCTCCCCTTTCCTTCGTCTCCTGCAGTGTGCCGCTGCACGCTGGTGTGGCCAACACCACCCCGTCCATTCTTTTCCCCTTCGGCCGGAGTCCCTCCCCTTCCAATCTTAGCCCTTCTCATGCTGCAGTTAACCACCACGAGGGAATCCAAGCCACGACCTTTTTTCGTTCCAACGCCACCATCGCGCCGCCGTTGGCCACCATCTCTTCACCATACCACCATCGGCCCTCTAGCCACCTAAACCACCCAACCTTAGCTCCGATCCACCACCGTTGAAGCCCCTCTAGCTCATTTTTCGATTTGGGTATTTTGGCTTCCAATCATCACCCACGCCGCCACCCGCGGCCAACCACCACCACCATTTACTTTACCAACACCTCTAAGTCCTTTCCTAGCCGTCCCAAGTCTTAGTTTGTTCCTATTCAAAATTTATCCTTTTGAGACCCACGGCCATAATCCAAAATATACTGTTACGTTGTTGTGCTGCCACCTTTTGCACCTCTTTGATCATTCGAAAATTATATTCATCATTGTAAGTAATTTTTCAAATAACTTTGTGAGATTTGAATATATTTTTGCACTAACAAATTTTTTGCAGTCTAGTTGGTTGTGCCAGACTTTGAGTCCGAGGAGTATGGGGGTCGGTTGGATGTGAGAATGTGTTATTTATTTAATTGAATTATACTTGCGTGCATTTATGTTGTTTTTGGCATCATGGCATTTATTGCATCATTTCATACATGCTCATGTGTCGTGAATCATGTAAGAGATGATTTTGGGTATGTTTAAAATGAATGGATTAAAAGGAATAAGAGAAAGGAAACGAACTGTAGGGATGGTGGTAAGTAAGGACGGTGATAGAGTCTTGCTTGTGATTCTCGCCTACGGTACACGCGGTAGGGATGGTGGTAAGTCCCACCTATGATTCCCGCCTACAGTGTTAGTGTTAGGAATGGTGGTAAGCAGGAATAGTGGTAATCCTGCCTGCAGTGATTGATAAATGAAAATGTTAGGCCATTTTCTTGGAAAATGACGATTTGTGGTTTAATGGATGCGAGCACAATTTTCTAGGAAAATGATTGGTTTTTGCTTGGACCGTTTTCTGAAAAAATGACGAATGATATTTAATGGTATGTTTTGGGTTAAATAAATTATTGAATATTAAATAATATTCTTAAAATAATAAAACCATTTAAATAAATAATTTTTTTAAAATTATATTATTTTCGAAACTCCAAAATATAAAAAGGTTTACTTGAAACTTAATCTTTGTTCAATAACATTACAAATACCTCATTTAAAATGATTTTGATAAAATATTTAGAAGATTTTAGAATACTTGACTCAATTTAAAAATCATCGGCTAGATTTAAAATGATGATATTAGATTTAAAATGATTTTTTTTAAAGAAATGCTATTCATCATCTGCACACTATACACTAATATGTGATTTCTTATTTTTTTTTCTTGATGTGTAAACACACATATATATTTTTTAAAGAGTCGGTAGCCATACACAAAGTGGCCCCGTCCCAAGTTTATTAATAAGCCCTCACTTATGGCGGATGAATACCGTAGTAACAACAAAACACTTGGAGGTTTACAAGATGAGCGTTAAAACTAACCCAAAAACCAAGTGTCAAAAGCAACCAAAAAAACCAAAAACACCATCTAACAAGCCTAAAAAAAAGGACCAAAACCAAGGACACAAAGCACCTGCAAAATGAACACAAAAATAATAAACTCAAAATACAAATAAGGTGAGAAAACATACCATGGACTAAGAGATGCGCAAGTAGGGGAGACCAATTCTATCCATACGAAGTAGGCCGTTGAGCTGACTGGGGAGATTATCATTAAAAGACCAATCCATATTTAATCCCTCAGCTCCTCGTTTAGTTAAATAATCTGCCACTGCGTTACCTTCACGAAAAACATGATTCAAACGATACTCAAGAGAACTCAAGATACCCTGCAACTCTTCCCAGAAATCCTCTAAGTACCAGATATCACACTCACCCTTAGTAATCCAACTGACAATTAGATTAGAATCAATCTCAATCTCAATCCGATGAAAACCTAACTGATGACATCTCCTAACCCCTTCCAACAAACTTCTCAACTCAGCAAAGTTATTAGACCCAGGACCTAAAAAAACCGAATACGCAGATTGCAACCTACCAAAATTATCACGAATAACCCCCCCAGCCCCAGCTGGCCCAGGGTTCCCTAAACTGCTACCATCAGAATTAAGCTTCATCCAATCCTGTGGAGGCCGAGTCCACCTCACCACACGAACATACTTGGGTTTAGGAGGTAAAATAGGAATATTCAACCTCTGCAGAATAGCAACATCATGGGAAGAGATCCTAGAAACTTTCATAACTAATGAAATAATCCTACGAATCCACAACTTGATAACATGCCAAACAACTTGAGCTGATTCCACCCTATCCTCAACCCGAGCTTTACAACGTCTATCCCAAAGCTTCCAAGAGACAATAGAACGGAGAAGGCCAAAGATAATCCTTAACTGAGAAGATTTACCAGCACGTTGAAACCAAAAATTAGTTTGCTCCTTCCATGTATGGAAAGTACCCATATGAACACCTAAGTGAGTCGTAGCCAAACGCCAGATTTGTTTAGCAAAATCTCCATTACAAAGCACGTGATTTAAATCTTCCATATGATCCATGTCACAACAATTGCACTTAGAAACAATGGAAATGCCAATATTCTTGATCTTATCATCAACACTCAAACAGTTATGAAGAGCCTTCCACATCATAATAGAAATTTTCTTAGGAAGATTATTATGCCAAATCCACTGGGCCCAAGGTAACGAATGAGCTCTAACACGGATATAATCCCAAGCACTATTAGTAGTAAACTTGCCATTATTATCCTTCAACCAAACCAAAACATCCTGCCCATCCTTCCTCGTAGCCAAAAAGTGGTACAAATCAAGAGCTTTTTGATGACCCACTAACCGTTCCAAAAGAGATATGTCCCACTCATTATCAATCCGACACTCTTTGATTCTAAGCAAAGGTCTCTTTAAGACATGGGTAATAATCACTGATAGGACCTCCATCCACCCAATTATCATGTCAGAAAGAGACATTTCCTTCTCTCACCAACCACTTAGAATGATTCAGAACCTCCGGAATACAACGGATAATAGCTTTCCAAAATCAAGTTCCCTTATTAGGATTCAAGAGAGATAAATGACTACCTTTCACATATTTACCTCTAAAGAAGTCTGCCCACAAGGACTGACCCTGCAGAAGACGCCAAGCAAATTTCATGTGTAACGCCCTCTGGACATTCCCAAGATCCCGAATGACCAAACTGCCCTCCTCAATAGGATAACAGATATGTTTCCAGGCCACCCATTTTCGCTTGCCTTTCCCCTCAGAATCACCCCAAAAAAAGGAACTCATAATCCTATTCAAAGCCTTAACCACCCTAATAGGAACATGTAAAACCGCAAGGAGATGAGTGGCCATGCTAGATAAAACATGACGTAAGAGAATCACACGACCACCAGCCGAGAGCATTTTCATCTTCCACCCTGCAATTTTCTTAATCACTTTCCCAATCAACTCACCAAAATACCGACCTTAAGGTGACCCACCACAATAGGGACACCCAAATATTTAATGGGAAAAGACCCTTCTGAAAAACCAGTCATACGAAGAAGAGAGTGCTTTCTGGGAGCAGAGATGCTTTTAGATAAAAAAATAGCACTTTTATTCTTATTAAGAGATTGACCCGTCCAACTCTCATACAGGTGTAAAACCTCCATAATACCTCTCATAGATTTCTTCCCACCATTAGCAAAAATAACAACATCATCCGCATACATAAGGTGAGAGATAAGAGGGGTACCTCTAGCTTGAGTAAACCGGCCAATTTTTCCATTCTCAAAAGCTGTCTTCAATAACCGAGAGAGCACCTCTTGCATAATGATAAATAAATAAGGCGATAGCAGATCACCTTGCCTCAGACCACGCTCACCTTTAAAGAAACCTAAAGAAGTACCATTCATCATAATAGAGTACCAAGGAGAGGAGATGCATAACTTGATCAGAGCACAGAACTGAGAAGAAAACCCAAAAGAATCTAAAACATGAATAAGGAAACTCCAGTTCACTCTATCATAAGCCTTAGACATATCAAGCTTAATCAAAACATTACCCCCATTAGACTTTTTATTAATAGAATGAACCATTTCCTGGGTCATACTGATATTTTAAAAAATGCTGTGCCCAGGAATAAAAGCCCCTTGTTCTTGGAAAATCATCTTAGAGAGCAAGTTCGTCAGACGACCCACAATAATCTTTGCACAGATCTTATAAACTACCGAGCACAGGCTAATAGGTCTAAACTTATCAAAACTATTAGGAGAATCAACCTTGGGAATCAACACAATAAAGGACGCAGTATAATATCTGGGAAGAACATGCTGTTGAAAAAACTCAGAAACAACTTCCAATAAATCCCCTTTAACAATATCCCAGCAAGACCTAAAGAAACCAGAACCAAAACTATCCGGACTAGGACTGCTTTCAATAGGAATGTTGAACAGAGCATCCTTAATATCACCAATAGAAGGAGTACGACAAAGCATCAAATTATCATCCTCAGTAATCATCGGAGTAATCAGCTCCCCTAAATCGGGAAACTCACAAATACTACTCTCACTCAAGAAATTCTTGAAATACTCAACGGCAGCATTATGAATATCAAGAGGGGTATTTAGATATGTATCGTCAGGAAGATGCATGTCAGTGACCCTCTTACTCTTCTTAGCATTCAAATAAGTATGGAAGAATTTAGAATTTTGATCCCAATCTTTAAGCCAATTTATCTTGGCCATATGAGAAAGGCGAGTGTCTTCACGACCCCTCCAAGTTAAGAGCTCCAATTTAGAGGCCACAAGATCATTGTCATCCTCAATAGAAAAAGAGTTTTGAAGGCGAAGTTCCAGGTTGCCAATACGATGCTCAAGCTCATTAATAACCATAGTAGTCCTCCCAAAAACACGTTGGTTCCACTCTCGAAGCGCCACCTTAAGTCTTTTGAGCTTAAAGGACAACTTGAGAAGCCCAGAACCAAGACTAGCTTGATTCCACATTCCTTCCACAAAACTCAAAAAATCTACATGATCAGTCCACATAAATTGGAAATGAAAAGGACTAGGCCCATACCTGAAGGGGTCATCACCCATTTGAATCACTAAAGGGGAGTGATCCGAGGTGTGGAACGAGGCAAAACCTGAGAAAAAACGTTAGGAGCACAATTAAGAAAATTAGACTCAATAAAACATCGATCTAACCTTGCCCAACTACGCGCCAAACCGCTTTGACCGTTGCACCACGTCATCAGCGCTCCTTTCGAACACATGTTGAGCACACCACAATTTTGAATGCAAAGATTAAAGTCTTCCATAGCACTAAAAGGACGAGGATTACCACCCCTTCTCTAGAATCATCTTTGATAATATTGAAGTCTCCGCAAAGAAGCCACGGAAGATTACCATTACTAGTAGCAACTAGATCCTCCCAAAGATTCTTCCGCTCGACTGGATTGCACTTAGCATAAACAATCGTAAGAATACAGGCAAACCCACTCTCTTCAACTTTCACCGAAATAAATTGATTAGAACTGGCCACCCACTGAACTGAGATCACCGAATTCCACAACAACCAAAATTTTCCGTTTTGCACTTCATTAATGGCAAATTGATCACAATGAAAATTCGCCAAAAGAGCTGGAATTTTATCTTCCATCAAGAAAGGCTCGGCCAAAGCTATAATATTAGGCCTAAACTTCTTTATAATATTTCTTAGACGCGACTTAGAAGAGCGTACTCCTCTTATATTCCAAAAAAGAATAGGACTAATCATAAATTAAGCTTATTAGGACGAATAATAGCCCGTGTGGAATTTCTTTTTGTGAACTTACCTACTCTTCTGGTTTTTTCTTCCGAATCAGTACAATAATCCTTTTGCAAGTCTTCTTTCATATTGTCTTTCTCAACTTCACAGTCAGATTGAATTTCATCAACCATCAGCCCATCACAGCCTATAGAATTACAATATTCCACAGGTTCACCAACAATGTCCGAAAGTAACATCTCTTCATTCAAACTAGACCCATCCTCATCTAAATCTGTGACTTCGAATGAAGGCTTAACATTCAACCTCTTTTCACCCATAGCTTCCAGGCCCATATTTGAGGCCTCACAATGCTCCACACACGGCTCACTAGGCAAAGCTTTCTCGTGACCCTGCGGCCCAGTAGAGGAACTCGGTCCTCCAACATCATGAGTTTGAGATCCAAAGAGCTCCCTTAGCCCAGTCGAATTCTCACTCTGACCCATTCCATCTTTATCTTCCATAGGAGCCTTCCCAGCAGCATCTATATTCCTTTCAACCTCTGCAACATAATCTTGGTGAGCAACGTGTTCATGTTGCACTACCATTGTCTCAGGCTGGTCCGAAGAATGTAAAACCACCCCTGCGTCCGCAGGCTGAACCACCCGTTTCACCCATTGTTTCTCTCCCTTCATCTGTTTCTTCTGATTAGTATCCTTACGACATGTTCGAGAATTATGACCCTGACACTTACACGAGGAGCAGTAAGCCGGCAAAGTCTCAAACACTATCTCCTGCCTTCTGCTTCTTGGAACCCCTGGTTTACCGATCCAAAAGGAAGTAATAGGCATCTTTGATGAATCAACTTCCAAACATACCCGCGCCCCATCTGTCCGCGTCGCACAGGTTGTAGAATTATCACAGCGTATGAACTGGCCTAGAGGAGCAGTAAGCATCTTCAACACTGACGGCTGGTAAAAGTTTAGAGGGAGTCCCGGCAAAAACACCCATACAGGGACACACGGAGGTTCGATATTTTCATCAAAATTTGGTGTCCAAGCAAACGGCATGTAGAAAACGCAATTAACCTCACACGACTCTCTGGATAGGGCCTTGTTAAAATCCATCTCATTAACCAACCGAACGAAAACATTGCGTGGCCGCTGCATAGCAGACACCATAGGCATGCTAGACAACCCCACCGACTACGAATGAAAGATCTTACCGCATCTAGAGAAGGTCTCTGCCGGAGAAATTTCAGGACAATGGAATAGCGGAATGGCTGGGCTAGTGTTGGGATCTCCTCCGCTGAAAAAGTAAAAACCAGTTCCCCATCTAAAGTTTTCGGCTGACGGAACGAAACCTCCATCTCCGGCAGTGGTTGAGGCACCGCAAAGACCAGGTCAGCAAAGGACCGAGCCGGAGTTGCCATGGGCGGTGAGCCATCAGCGGCCGCCATGCAAAACAACGTGAAAAACCCAAACACAGTGAAAACGTAAAAACCCTAGCAGAGCGTTTTTATGTATGTCCCCCTCTGGTTATTAGACAACAGAAACTATTGCCCTAACTTACAGTTGCATCAATTCCATGTAAACACACATATTTAAACATCAATATATATATATATGTTTAAATTGAATGGTAAAAATAAAAAATTACATATTACTGTATAGTATAGGAGACGATGAGCTGAATTTTTTTTCTATAATTCATTATTTTTACTTTTTAAAGTAATTTCTTTGTTTAAAAAATAAAAAATTATATAAAATTAAACTGGACACATGTGCATAACACGTTGTCCATTTCTAATATATATATATATATATTTATATAAGTAACAGGTGGCAGAAAGGTTTGGCCCTGGTGAAGGCATTGATATTGGTTAACACTTCCTTCAAAATCTAATGTTCAATACCTTATTAGTACAAACAATCTTTTGAAACCACACTTTATTCTAATGAAAAATCAACCATTTAATTAATTTTAAATAAAATTTTTTTTAAGAATGCAGTGTACGGAACTGAAAGAATAGATCCGAAGGACCCTTCCCCATATTAAAAGAAAAAAGAAAAAAACGAAGTAACACGCGGCAGAATCTTGACTTCTTGAATTTGGCCATCAGACTCAGATGATCAGCTTGCGCCAGCTCTTGTCGGATTGTTGGGAGTTCATTACTTGAAAGAACCTGTCTTTTCTCCGATCTCTCCTCGGATCCTCTCTCTCTCTCTCTCTCTCTCTCTCATTCCATGTGGCATTTCTGAAGCTTTGCAGCGAGACACCACCATGCATGCGTGGATTCCTCCACACCATGACACGTTGTCTCTCCCTCCGCCATTTTCTTTAAAACCAAGCCGGCCATCTTTTTCATAATTTCAATTTGTAGCTAAAAATAAAAAAAAGAAAGAAAAGTAACAAGCGGCAGAATGTTGACTTCTTGAATTTGGCCATCAGACTCAGATGATCAGCAGCTTGCGCCAGCTTTGTCGGATTGTTGGGAGTTCATTGCATTTTCAAGAACCTGTCTTCTCTCCGATCTCTCCTCGGATCCTCTATCTCTATCTTCTCTCTCTCTCTATTTCTCATTCCATGTGGCATTTCTGAAGCTTTGCAGCGAGACACCACCATGCATGCGTGGATTCCTCCACACCATGACACGTTGTCTCTCCCTCCGCCATTTTCTTCAAAACCAAGCCAGCCATCTTTTTCATAATTTGTAGCTCTCGTCTTACGCACGCACTTTCACCATACTATCATATCTGCTTGTGATCTGTGTACAGGGCAGTACAAGGCAATATCTGTCTTGTTAGGAAGTCCTGTTCTCTTAGAAATTAATTCGAGGGAGAAAAGAAAGAAGGAAAAAGATTTCTATTTGGATAGGTACCGTACGTGTTCCAAATGTTTTTGTACTCGTACTCTAGGATAATCATAGGTGTACTATTTTCTATCACTTATTTATTAGAAATGATAATTGTAGTCTTGTGAGTGTGTAAGTATTGTGTAATTATTTTTAAAAAAGTAAATATATGCGGGACCCACATAAAAAAATATTTTTTTAATAATGAATCCTAATCTTTTTCAAAGTAACTGTACGGCATTTACATATTCCACGACTGCATGTAGCATTACTCCTATTTTATTCGAGGGAGAAAAGAAAGAAGGAAAAAGATTTCTATTTGGATAGGTACCGTACGTGTTCCGAATGTTTTTGTACTCGTACTCTAGGATAATCATAGGTGTACTATTTTCTATCACTTATTTATTAGAAATGATAATTGTAGTCTTGTGAGTGTGTAAGTATTGTGTAATTATTTTAAAAAAAGTAAATATATGCGGGATCCACATAAAAAAAATATTTTTTTAATAATGAATCCTAATCTTTTTCAAAGTAACTGTACGGCATTTACATATTCCACGACTGCATGTAGCATTACTCCTATTTTATTTATTTTTAAAATTTTAAATTTTTTTTTACTTAATAGTTAAATAATTGATTATTAGTGAAATTGTATATTTTTTTTAATTTTTTCTTAATGATTAAGGATGTTCAAAAAATACTTAAAAGAAAATAATTAAGAATTAAAAATTTCAAATATATTATAGAATAATAAATGGGTGAAAGGAGGGTAGAAAGGCTATTATTATCCTAATTAAGAACCAAATGATGTTTGGAAATAATTTTTATTTAATTTTATCTCATCTAATCTTATTTTATATTCTTTCTAAATATTATTTAAATATAAATATTTTCAAATTAATCATTAAATTTCTTTCAAACTAATCATTACAACTTTTTCAAATTTCTAAATAAAAAAAAAAAATTCAACTTTTTCAAATCCCAAAATAAAAATAATATTAAAAAAATTAGATTATTACAATATTTTAATTTTATAATATTTTTTATTCAATTTTTTTTTCTCTCATTTCCCAAAACTCAATAAATAGTTAACTTAAATTATCTCAATACTATTCATATGTCATCTTACTACCATTAAAAAAAAATTCTCATATCATTTTATTATCTAAGCATCCTCTAATTAAATCCCTCAAACAGTGCGAGAACCAATATCTTTCTTCATTGCAACATTTTATTTATTTAGTTTATATATATCTATATATACCTCTTACAATCTCAAATAATTTATCCTTTTATAAACATGCTAACTTTTTATTTCATTGCAATATTATTTAAAACGTTTAATGAAAAATAATGAAAAAGATTCATAACATTAACAAATTAGCAAAAGGCCTGAGTACGGTTTTCAGACACGTTTAATCTAAGGAGGGATGATTTTTCCTTAGGATCGAGTCAATGATGATATGGATCAACGCATGCAATTTGTTAGAGTACGTAATTTCTCAAATCCTTTTTATTTCCCTTTATTATATGTATAATTGAATTGAGATGGTTGATGGTTCACTTTAGTTATAAAGTGACTTGGATTGATGCAATCTATTAGATCTAGTACATTTCGTTTAAAATAAATTTACAAAATGATAAATCACGTCAAGTCATATTATTTTTTGAGTTTATTTTTACACTTTTATATATTAATATAACAATTAATTGCATTTTTTTTAACCATGTTTGCATGTTAATTAAAAAGTGATTATTATAAGACAAGATTAGCACAAAGACTAAGGACCAAGAAAATAGGAACGAAAGGAAAAGACTTGCACACTACAACATATATTAGTTTTTACAGCGATTTAAATAGTTGCAAAAACATAAATTTGCACCACAAATAGTTTTTGGTGTCTGAGCACTTTCGCCACTAGATGGTCGATAGTAATCCGTCTAAAAAAGTTTCAACTGCGACACAAGGAAGCGTCACAAAAGTCGAGTACATTGCAACGTTCTATATCGCTGTAAGTAGTCTCAAATGTCGTCGTAAAAAAAGCACCAGCTATGGTTATTTATTGCTAGTAGAGCTTTTCTCGACGATTTTTTCTCGCAGCAAAATGTCAATTATAGTGTTGATATGTGGTCACAAATTCTTATTTGCTGCGATTATGCCGCATCAACTACTCATTTGCTGCGATTATGCCGCAAGAAATGCTTATTTGCGACCACAAATTATGAACAGTCGCCAAAGTGGTCCAACCACTTATTTGCGACGATTCTTGTTGATGAAAATAAGTAGTATTGAGAAAAATTATTTTTCACGATTCTAGATCGCCGGAAATAGTGTTACAAAATTAAAAAAATATTAATATTGAAGCAAAATACATAAAAATACATATCTTACACTATATTACAATCTATAAATTAGCAATTAGACATCTCAAAGCTAGCATAAATATATATACATGGCAAAAAACTAATAACTAACAAAAAATATGTTGGAAGATGCCTCAGTGAAAGATGCCAGAGCCACTCCACCTACAATTGTTATCAGGGAAGAAACTACCCAAATAATGGGCCTCTGTTTGCACAGGATGGTCAAAACACAAAATTACAAATGAATGTATTGGTCAAATGCCATCAAAGACTACTTGCAATAGTACACGTATCATAAGAACAAGGACTTTAAGAAGACATGTTTCACAGAAGCAGAGGAAAAAAATGTGGCATACAACTTCTATCTTCTACTGTAGTCAGATTTGACCTCCTCAGGGTAAGTGAAGCATGGTGAGAACATGATCCCATATTCCCTTGCACCGTGCCATCAAGTTGAGAAAGTGATATCCTATATAAAAAAAGATTACATTATGAAATCCAATCTTAACAAGCTGCTCATTTGAATTCAAAGGCATACATATGTTAAAACATGAAATATATTTGAGTCTACACAAGAAATATATCTAGTAAAAATCATCCAATCTATGTTTTTGGCATGCATAAGTGATCTTTATAATATATGTTAGAACAAAAAATGTCTGGCCATGGATACTTCTCATATAATTAAATTAAATGTCATTTTTTCATTTAGAAATTGAATATATCTAGTTGCTAAAATATATTATATATCATTCAGCAAATTCTCTAAATTTGTTGCAACCAACCAAATGAGTTAAGCTGAAAAAAATAAAGGACCAACACAGCTTCTTTGATAACAACCTACAAGGACACACCGACCCATGTATTTACTCTTCTATCCCATGGATTCAACCAACCACTAGAGCTGTACAGCTGAATGTAAATTGCCTTCCTAACTAAAGTTTGGTGTATATGCTTCTATCTACACATAGCACATCAACCTAGTCTAATTGATTATTACAAGACTATATTCCAATGTCAACAGAAATAAGCTACCCAATATATTGATGCTGCAATTAAAAACTATCATTAATCATTTTAATTCGTCTATCACATAATATTAATATAGATACCTGTTTGGAGCAGCTGCAAGTAGCTTATATGCTGCCAGGTCTCTTCGATGAAGCAGGAATCAACCAACTCTTGTCCCCCTAACTACTTCAACTGTGTGAATTTGAAGACCATTTTTCCACCTGAAATTCACAAAAATGTTAATATGTTCCACCCCCAAGTATGCCATTTTCAGGAAAATCTTGACAGGTGATTGCAATCCACTTACCTCTTCCAAACCAGAAAGTATATGTAAATTCTCCCAAACCACTATATTAATGTATATTAAATAAATGTAATCACATATATCATAGTGAAAAAACTGCCCCTAAAATGTTGAACCATCACTTTAAAATGATTTAATATAACAAACAAACGATTTTTAAATTTAAAGAATTGAACTTATGACATGTTAAAATAATATTACCTTGAATTCCTTGCTACCCCACCTATTGCATAATATTTTCCACACTTCTGCATCCACTAGATCAGTGCCTTTTGCTAAAGCCATTTTATGACTTCCATAGCCGGTGTAGATCTTGTGTAGGTCGTAGTGAAAAGAATTAAGCCTTCTACGTAGTTGGTCCATCACCATCTTGCAATGATTTAACTTTTCCCATTGTAGTATAAAGTCAGCCTAAATTTAGACAATTATAATATGTCAATATATGCATGGCTTAGAATCATTAATAATAAATGAAAATCCAATCAACTCCTCTTAACTAGGTGTTTCTATTGTATTACTTCCTGTTTACATGGGCTTCGCCTATTCCATTATGATGATTACAATTTTTAACTTATCAAGGCAAAAAAAAGAAGCAATTATTGTTAGAAATTTTAATTTATGTATAGAGTATGGACATTTGAAGGAAAGGTTTCTACAAGTGGTGATATGTATAGTTATGGCAGTTTGTTAATGGAAACTATCACAAGTAAAAGTGGTGGCATATGATATGTTTACAGGAGAAATGAGCTTTCACAAACAAAGATGGTTAAATTGATGAGTACCTATAACATGATAATGAACTCTACAAATAGAAATCTCAATCACAGTCTTGAAAACAAATAATTCTTGCATTGATATTTATGTAGTTGCTATATTTCAGTAAAGTCTATGATTTGTCCGAGTTTAAATGCTCTACAAAAGGATGATGAATGTATATGGATGCCATTGTAATCAATCCATGTCATTGTAATAAATCAAAGATTGGGTAATCTTTAAAAGAATTAAAAGGTTTAATTTGCTTTTGTAGAAAATAAATATTTTGGCTACATATAAAGACAAGTGTAAGCAAACAGTTTAACATATTCTCAAACTACCAAATCTTTTAAGAGAAATTAAGCAAGAATCTTGTTTATAAGGTCGTTACCATTCTGATATGATATTTCACATAATCTATTACATGCACTTCGTGTTTGCTAATAATATATACACAACCAAATATCAATTTTTCATTAGTAATTATAGTATGAGAAATACTATTCATAAGTCTTTTAACCATTTTTCTTTAACATTCCATGATGTCTAATTAAGTGATTGAAAGATAAGTGAAAAATAAGAAATTACTTTTAAATCATTTGATCCTATTCAACAAAACACAACAAGATCCAAACACAGAAATGCAATTTACAAACACAACACATGCTCATCACATCATGAACCAAATACAGCAAACCCAAAGGACAAAATGTCACCGAATGATAACAGGGGTAGGCAGATTTCATCGAGAGAAAGGGTGACCGAGGACAGAGGAAATTAAGTTGCATCTAAAATACCCAATACAAGTATTGCAGTGGCAAAATCAATTGAAGAGTGAATCCTTCTACGAGCAGCGGCACTAGTTATTTCTAAGATGAACAAAAAAATGCTAGGGGTTAAGCCATTACAAAGAGAGAGAGAGAGAGAGAGAGAGAGAGAGAGAGATGAGTTTATTACCAGCGACAGTGAGACCGCAAGACGACGAGTGGCGAGTGAGGTGAATGGGAAGGGTCAGCAACGAGGCGGCGAGGGCAGGAGAAAGGGGTTTAAGAAAGCGGGCTGGTGGAAAAAGATTGCAATCCGCTATATATATATTAATATATATGTTATGTTTGTTGCAGCGAAACAACCGCTGCAACAACATAACTTTCAACATGTTTTTGAGTCTAGTAAAAGTCGTTGCAATAAACACGGAAATTTGGTTGTCATGTGGTTTTAGCGGCGACATTTATTACAGCGACATAAATTTCGACGCAATATGTAACATATTGCGTCGCAGATATGGTCGACGTAAAAAAAACCCAAATTACACTTACACAATTGCGTCCAAAATCGATTTTGCCGGAGAAACTGCAAATAACCGACTTTTGTTGTGTCGCCTAAAAGTCGCCGTAATAAGCACAAAACCCGCTTTAAAAAAAAATTGGCGGTCAAATATTAAGCGGCGTCTCTATTTTCACCACAAACGTGGATCCATAACGTCATTATATTGGTCGCCGTAAAAATGGACTCCACATGCTTTTTGCATCTAATGCATGCAACGCCGAAAAAAATTCAGCCGCAAAAACCATATTATGTTGTAGTGTTGGGAGCGAAAAAGGGAGAGGAATAATTTGAATATGAATTTCATGGTCATTTAAGTTTAGAATAATTTGAATATGAATTTCATGGTCATTTAAGTTTAGAATAATTTGAAAGGTCGTGTTAAAAGTTCTAAAAAACTTGTTTCTTTCCCTCTATATATAACACATGCACTATGTCTTCGTTCTTCTATATATAATTTATTGGAGCTCATTAGTAATTGAAGAATTCAACATTAAAAAAATCCCACAATAATATATATATTTATTTATTGAAAGATTAATATTGAGTGTGCATAAATTATTATATATGCACCATATATGTCCAAGTAGCACGGATATTTCTATATATTGAACATTAAGCCTCATAACTAATAAGGTTGAAGTCCCCTAATTATATAATTAATTTGAAATGAGTATATGAGCAAACATGAACAAAGTTAAAACAAAAAATTTGACAAAGTAATTATATCTATTTACACAGTAGTCATCATATAATATCTCATGCGTTGCCAATCATATGAGGTAAATAAGATTTTTGTGGTAAAATTTGTTGGCTTTAGCGTAGCATGCATATTCCAGTTCAAGAAGATCTAGAACTATAGAGGTGAACAAACTCAAGAAAAGTCATATTATAAACACTGAATCTGATCTTAATGGATGATCATGGAGAGTACAATATTGGTACCAGATGAAGAGTTTTCTTAGTCACAACAGGGCGTTAACTTCACTCGTGTCCAAGTGATCTTTCTCCCTCGCGTCTAGTGACTGGTGTAGGCAACTTCTGGTCAAACCAACATGAGAGGTTGTGTGAATGTTGGGACCCTGTCAAAAACCACCCTAAAACAAGTTCCTAGGCATGCATGGATAGCAAAGATCGGGCCACTTCCAGGATCAAGGCTAGCCAAGGCCCAAGATATCACGGGCCACATTGGCCATGCAAGACCATATCATTTATTTGTCTTTATTTATTTTATTTAATTATATTCCAAGGGATCTATTGGGAGTTTTCACTTTGTAATCTCTATAAATAGGACCCTTAGGCATTTCATTTTACATCTTTTGACAATTTGGTAAATCCCTAAGTGGGTGGATTATTGTTTTTGAGATCACTTTTCGGTACTTAGCACTTGGGCTACTTGGGTGAAATTTGTGAATCCCAAGTAGAGGATCATCACCTTGAAATTCGTGAATAGGTGGTGTTTCAATCTATCTTGTTTCTTTGCAACTTTGTGAAATTCGTGAATCAAAGTTGTTTTGTTATTTCTTTTGTTCTATTCAATTTGTCAATCTCTTGTTTATGTTTTCCATTCTATATTCAAAATCCAAAAATACATTATTCTTATATTTTTTATTTTGTTCATATATTCTTTCTTGCATATCAAAGACATCCTAAGCATTAATCTTAGTATATTTTTTTATTTCTCGAAATATCCATATAAACCATAAAGAGAGTCTTCATATTCTTTTGTTGAGTCTATTAATTCATCGTTCATATATTTTCCTTGCATTTTCTCACATACCACACACATCCTAAGCCTCTATCTTTCCAAGGCCATATTTCCCATAAGCTCCACATACAAAAATTAGCCTTCCCTCACCCACATTAACCCTTGGCCGAAATTCACCATTGTCATATACATTCCATCATTTTACCTGTTGCCATATACATCCCATAGACATATCTTGCCTTATAAATCACTTGACTTAGCCTCCATCATATTCATTAACCCTAGCCGAATCCCTTAAGCCTCCATCTTGCCATACACAAATCTTGCCTCATTTGGAAACCCTAGTCTAACATTCCATAAGGATCTCCTAAACTTTAGAAATCCTAACCCTAACCACCATTCATCCAACTAAACCCTGGACTCCCACAAGGCAATTCCTACCACTTAGGAATCCTTGTCTCATATTCAAATCCCTCCAAAATTTGAAATACATCTATTGCCCCAATCAAACATCTAATTCCCAACAACTCCCATGCATCTTATCATTTAAAATTAACCCTAGCCATCTTATCCATCATTCCAATCCTATCTTCTATATCCATATCCCTTGATTTAAGGAATTGACATCCCATTGTCAATCCCTTAAATCTCTCCATCCCTACAATATCTTTAGCCAACTAAGACTTACTCCAATAGCCAAAACCGAATCACAATCCTCTTCCATCTCTTAAATCCAATCCCTCCAATTATTCAACTTCTCTAGAATCACTCCATTCCTAGAATCTCTCAAGTCAACTAAAGACTTCCAACCTCTTGCCATATCCAAATCTCATCTTCCATATCAATCCCTCAAGTCTCTCATTCCCTAGAATCACTCAAGTCAATCAAACACTATCATCCCATCTTGCCATATTCAAATTTCATCTTCCATCTCCACATTCCTAAACTCATGGAACAACCTTAGACCCATTCAAACACAACACATCTTCATCTTTCCTTCCTTAACCAAATTTTCGTCTTTCCCAAAGAGACTCCATCAATCAAGGAGTTCTAGCCTCATTCAAACACATCCTTCCAAACCCTAGCATCTTATCCTACACTCCAACCCTAAGCCAATTCTTCCTAATCTCGAAATTTCCCTTAACTATCATTTAAACCATAGCCTATCTTCATCATATCAACCCTAAACATCATCCAAGAGGGCCCAATATCAAGGGCAACCATCAAGCTGTTCCACATTGCATCAAACACGCATATTTGCCACTTAGATCACCCGAACTCATCATCATCATCATCATTTCCATCACTAAACACCATACCTTCATCAACTTAGAAACCCATCATTGCCATTATATGTGCAAGGCCAAGCAAGAAGGGTAATCACATTGATCATCACAAGGAGAACTAAGATGAGGACAACATAGTATTTAAGGACTTGACCGAGGTCCCTAATAGTGAAACCTAGGCTTACGTAGAACCCAGGCCCATGTAGAACCCAGGCAATCACACAGCGCCGTTTACTGGTAAGCTTCCTTCTTTTATTTCTTGTTCTTCTTTCTCCTGACAGTTACCCACCTCTCTCTCCTTTCAGTTTTCACCTTTCCGAAATATCATTCCCACCGAATCCCATTTTCTCCCTCCCACACTTTTAGTTTGACTCAAGCCTCATCAATTGAATCTTTTATCTTTACGCACAGGGCTTGCTGCAGACTCATTCTCTCTGCCTTCCTCAAGCCCTTCAACTTTTTTGGTGGATTTTGGTGTTGCGGTTTGGGTAGATTTTCAGATTTAGTTGCTTAATCGAGCCAGAGTAAGCATCATCTCCCTCTCCAACTTATTTTCTTCCACCCTTACCATCCCCTCATAGCCGACCCTCCCTTTCTCATCACTTGCAGATTTTTCTTTGTGATTTTTGGTGCTGCAATTGTGGGAGATTTTCGGTTGAGTGGCTGAATCGAACTAGGGTGTTGTGTTTTCGTGGGTCCTCGAAGTTTTGTAACCGTCAAAGCCCATCCCTGGAGACACTATCTATCGCCAATAGGCCATTCTCATTCTCTGTTTCTCCTGCACACACACATTCATTCGAAGTTATTTTTCCACTCCAATGAAATTTACGAGAAATGAATTTCAAATGTGTAGTCTGTGGGTTTTGGGCATTTTTGTGTAAGCGAACACCTTGTGTTGGACTGGTCTTGAGTTTGGATAAATTGGGTTGGACGTATAGTGAATTAAATGGATACTCAGGGGTTGAGTAGTGGCTGTTTTTGTACTATTTGGGGGTTTTTGTACCATGGAGTAGAGGTTAAATTATTTGGAGGTATTTTATTGTTGTTTTGGTTGAGTTGTTGGTGGTTGCTTTAAGTTAGGGGCTATTGAAGTGGGGTTGATGTTGGTTTTGGTGGATGTATAGGTCAATATTGAAATTGATATATGGTAATCTGGGTTGAAGTGTGGTCTGTTCGGGTTAATATGTGGTTGTTTGAGTTACGCTAATTTGCTGAAATATGGTTTAGAATGTTGGGTTTTAATTATTTAGATCGAGGTTATGTTGTTGGTCATTAACTCTTAGTGTATTTTATTTTTATGAATAGGTGATGAGACTAATAGAGGTCAAATTCAAGGTATAGATAATATGTTACAAGTGTCACATAAGAGGGGTTCCTGTACTAGATTTGCATAAAAAGAAAAATGAACCGATATTGGTTTGTAAAATGTGCATTATATGTTTTTTAAAGAAAATTTGAAAACAACCTCAGTATATATGTGTTTTGCATTCACTCATGAAAATCTATATGAAAGAGAAAAATATTTTTTGACATGAATATTGTAGACATGAGTAATATTTGACATGTTTATAAAATATGCAGAAGAGCGAATATGAAAATTGAGATTTTTATACATGTGGTATGAAATCTTTTTGATCTGTTATTGATCATCTGAAAATTTATGAATGTGTTCGGCATGTGGTTTGATATGATATGGATATGAAAAACCTTTGGCATACTTATTTGTTTTGATTCTGACTTTGAATATGGTTCTGATATGATGATACTGGTTCATATGATATGGTTGGTACCAACATGATATGATATGATATGAGTGCACTCACTTTGGAAACAAAGTGGTCGTTTATGTGTTCTTTCTTGTGTGCAAACTCGGGGTTCCGAGAATGAATAAAAGGAAGTTTTATAATATGATACTGTCTAGTTTGGCCACCGGGGATAGCACAACCTTACCACAGGAGTTAAACATAGTATATGATATGATACGATACGATAAGATACAATAAGATGAAGATGTTAAGTTATGTTATGCCAAAGCGTTTTTGAATATGAAAATGGTTTATGAATATGAAAAGATTGAAAAGTCGCTTTGATTTTATGATAACACGTTTTGAGATGTGCATATGAAAATGAAATGTTTATTTTTAGATACCGAACTTTTTGAAAAGGCTCATGTTTATATACTAGTATATGTTCTCTGCTTATTGAGTTGTTGATAACTCACTATTTATCTTCATAATATTTTTCAGATGATGTTGAGGGTCCAACTGAGGACCAGGAATAGGAAATGTGAGCATGGCTAAGTTGAGGAGATGGTCTCGAGTACCTTAGGATACTACTGTTAAAAGAATGAATTCTGATGTCATTTAGATATATTTATGTTTTTGGTTTAGTAGGACTTAAAGATTTATCAGTTTATTATGTTGAGATTACTGGGAGATTGTGGATCCTTTAGTTTATATTATTATTGCAGTGATGACTTTGTGGAGTTTATAATGTGTCTATTTGGAAAATATGAGATTGTTTACTGTTTATGAAATCTTTGGAGATTTTAGATGTGTTGGGAGACATGTTTATAAGTGACAGGTAGTAATTCTTAGACCCATCCCGATACGAGGCGTTACAGGTTGGCAATCACAAATTCAACTGTAGCAACACTGAATATCAATCCAGGGCACCCCCTTCTTTAGGAACTCTTCTGGAGGAATTTAAAATATTTTCCTTAATTGGGTTGTGTCTATATATGAATCTCTTGAGAAGGAACTCTTCTGGCCCCTCCCATACACTAGGGTCCCTTTGGATTGCCCATGTATCGACAAATACTTTTGTTTTTGGTGGAATATCATAACCTCCTCCTAGTATCACACTTGTTGATGTTTCTTGAAGTAGCAAAAGGGAAGCTANAATTATAGTATGAGAAATACTATTCATAAGTCTTTTAACCATTTTTCTTTAACATTCCATGATGTCTAATTAAGTGATTGAAAGATAAGTGAAAAATAAGAAATTATTTTTAAATCATTTGATCCTATTCAACAAAACACAACAAGATCCAAACACAGAAATGCAATTTACAAACACAACACATGCTCATCACATCATGAACCAAATACAGCAAACCCAAAGGACAAAATGTCACCGAATGATAACAGGGGTAGGCAGATTTCATCGAGAGAAAGGGTGACCGAGGACAGAGGAAATTAAGTTGCATCTAAAATACCCAATACAAGTATTGCAGTGGCAAAATCAATTGAAGAGTGAATCCTTCTACGAGCAGCGGCACTAGTTATTTCTAAGATGAACAAAAAAATGCTAGGGGTTAAGCCATTACAAAGAGAGAGAGAGAGAGATGAGTTTATTACCAGCGACAGTGAGACCGCAAGACGACGAGTGGCGAGTGAGGTGAATGGGAAGGGTCAGCAACGAGGCGGCGAGGGCAGGAGAAAGGGGTTTAAGAAAGCGGGCTGGGGGAAAAAGATTGCAATCCGCTATATATATATTAATATATATGTTATGTTTGTTGCAGCGAAACAACCGCTGCAACAACATAACTTTCAACATGTTTTTGAGTCTAGTAAAAGTCGTTGCAATAAACACGGAGATTTGGTTGTCATGTGGTTTTAGCGGCGACATTTATTACAGCGACATAAATTTCGACGCAATATGTATCATATTGCGTCGCAGATATGGTCGACGTAAAAAAAACCCAAATTACACTTGCACAATTGCGTCCAAAATCGATTTTGCCGGAGAAACCGCAAATAACCGACTTTTGTTGTGTCGCCTAAAAGTCGCCGTAATAAGCACAAAACCCGCTTTAAAAAAAAATTGGCGGTCAAATACTAAGCGGCGTCTCTATTTTCACCACAAACGTGGATCCATAACGTCATTATATTGGTCGCCGTAAAAATGGACTCCACATGCTTTTTGCATCTAATGCATGCAACGCCGAAAAAAATTCAGCCGCAAAAACCATATTATGTTGTAGTGAATTGGGAGCGAAAAAGGGAGAGGAATAATTTGAATATGAATTTCATGGTCATTTAAGTTTAGAATAATTTGAAAGGTCGTGTTAAAAGTTCTAAAAAACTTGTTTCTTTCCCTCTATATATAACACATGCACTATGTCTTCGTTCTTCTATATATAATTTATTGGAGCTAATTAGTAATTGAAGAATTCAACATTAAAAAAATCCCACAATAATATATATATTTATTTATTGAAAGATTAATATTGAGTGTGCATAAATTATTATATATGCACCATATATGTCCAAGTAGCACGGATATTTCTATATATTGAACATTAAGCCTCATAACTAATAAGGTTGAAGTCCCCTAATTATATAATTAATTTGAAATGAGTATATGAGCAAACATGAACAAAGTTAAAACAAAAAATTTGACAAAGTAATTATATCTATTTACACAGTAGTCATCATATAATATATCATGCGTTGCCAATCATATGAGGTAAATAAGATTTTTGTGGTAAAATTTGTTGGCTTTAGCGTAGCATGCATATTCCAGTTCAAGAAGATCTAGAACTATAGAGGTGAACAAACTCAAGAAAAGTCATATTATAAACACTGAATCTGATCTTAATGGATGATCATGGAGAGTACAATATTGGTACCAGATGAAGAGTTTTCTTAGTCACAACAGGGCGTTAACTTCACTCGTGTCCAAGTGATCTTTCTCCCTCGCGTCTAGTGACTGGTGTAGGCAACTTCTGGTCAAACCAACATGAGAGGTTGTGTGAATGTTGGGACCTGTCAAAAACCACCCTAAAACAAGTTCCTAGGCATGCATGGATAGCAAAGATCGGGCCACTTCCAGGATCAAGGCTAGCCAAGGCCCAAGACATATCACGGGCCACATTGGCCATGCAAGATCATATCATTTATTTGTCTTTATTTATTTTATTTAATTATATTCCAAGGGACCTATTGGGAGTTTCCACTTTGTAATCTCTATAAATAGGACCCTTAGGCATTTCATTTTACATCTTTTGACAATTTGGTAAATCCCTAAGTGGGTGGATTATTGTTTTTGAGATCACTTTTCGGTACTTAGCACTTGGGCTACTTGGGTGAAATTTGTGAATCCCAAGTAGAGGATCATCACCTTGAAATTCGTGAATAGGTGGTGTTTCAATCTATCTTGTTTCTTTGCAACTTTGTGAAATTCGTGAATCAAAGTTGTTTTGTTATTTCTTTTGTTCTATTCAATTTGTCAATCTCTTGTTTATGTTTTCCATTCTATATTCAAAATCCAAAAATACATTGTTCTTATATTTTTTATCTTGTTCATATATTCTTTCTTGCATATCAAAGACATCCTAAGCATTAATCTTAGTATTTTTTTTTTTTATTTCTCGAAATATCCATATAAACCATAAAGAGAGTCTTCATATTCTTTTGTTGAGTCTATTAATTCATCGTTCATATATTTTCCTTGTATTTTCTCACATACCACACACATCCTAAGCCTCTATCTTTCCAAGGCCATATTTCCCATAAGCTCCACATACAAAAATTAGCCTTCCCTCACCCACATTAACCCTTGGCCGAAATTCACCATTGTCATATACATTCCATCATTTTACCTGTTGCCATATACATCCCATAGACATATCTTGCCTTATAAATCACTTGACTTAGCCTCCATCATATTCATTAACCCTAGCCGAATCCCTTAAGCCTCCATCTTGCCATACACAAATCTTGCCTCATTTGGAAACCCTAGTCTAACATTCCATAAGGATCTCCTAAACTTTAGAAATCCTAACCCTAACCACCATTCATCCAACTAAACCCTGGACTCCCACAAGGCAATTCCTACCACTTAGGAATCCTTGTCTCATATTCAAATCCCTCCAAAATTTGAAATACATCTATTGCCCCAATCAAACATTTAATTCCCAACAACTCCCATGCATCTTATCATTTAAAATTAACCCTAGCCATCTTATCCATCATTCCAATCCTATCTTCTATATCCATATCCCTTGATTTAAGGAATTGACATCCCATTGTCAATCCCTTAAATCTCTCCATCCCTACAATATCTTTAGCCAACTAAGACTTACTCCAATAGCCAAAACCGAATCACAATCCTCTTCCATCTCCTAAATCCAATCCCTCCAATTATTCAACTTCCCTAGAATCACTCCATTCCTAGAATCTCTCAAGTCAACTAAAGACTTCCAACCTCTTGCCATATCCAAATCTCATCTTCCATATCAATCCCTCAAGTCTCTCATTCCCTAGAATCACTCAAGTCAATCAAACACTATCATCCCATCTTGCCATATTCAAATTTCATCTTCCATCTCCACATTCCTAAACTCATGGAACAACCTTAGACCCATTCAAACACAACACATCTTCATCTTTCCTTCCTTAACCAAATTTCCGTCTTTCCTAAAGAGACTCCATCAATCAAGGAGTTCTAGCCTCATTCAAACACATCTTTCCAAACCCTAGCATCTTATCCTACACTCCAACCCTAAGCCAATTCTTCCTAATCTCGAAATTTCCCTTAACTATCATTTAAACTATAGCCTATCTTCATCATATCAACCCTAAACATCATCCAAGAGGGCCCAATATCAAGGGCAACCATCAAGCTGTTCCACATTGCATCAAACACTCATATTTGCCACTTAGATCACCCGAACTCATCATCATCATCATCATCATCATCATTTCCATCACTAAACACCATACCTTCATCAACTTAGAAACTCATCATTGCCATTATACGTGCAAGGCCAAGCAAGAAGGGTAATCACATTGATCATCACAAGGAGAACTAAGATGAGGACAACATAGTATTTAAGGACTTGACCGAGGTCCCTAACAGTGAAACCTAGGCCTACGTAGAACCCAGGCCCATGTAGAACCCATGCAATCACACAGCGCCGTTTACTGGTAAGCTTCCTTCTTTTATTTCTTGTTCTTCTTTCTCCTGACAGTTACCCACCTCTCTCTCCTTTCAGTTTTCACCTTTCCGAAATATCATTCCCACCGAATCCCATTTTTTCCCTCCCACACTTTTAGTTTGACTCAAGCCTCATCAATTGAATCTTTTATCTTTATGCACAGGGCTTGCTGCAGACTCATTCTCTCTGCCTTCCTCAAGCCCTTCAACTTTTTTGGTGGATTTTGGTGTTGCGGTTTGGGTAGATTTTCAGATTTAGTTGCTTAATCGAGCCAGAGTAAGCATCATCTCCCTCTCCAACTTATTTTCTTCCACCCTTACCATCCCCTCATAGCCGACCCTCCCTTTCTCATCACTTGCAGATTTTTCTTTGTGATTTTTGGTGCTGCAATTGTGGGAGATTTTCGGTTGAGTGGCTGAATCGAACTAGGGTATTGTGTTTTCGTGGGTCTCGAAGTTTTGTAACCGTCAAAGCCCATCCCTGGAGACACTATCGATCGCCAATAGGCCATTCTCATTCTCTGTTTCTCCTGCACACACACATTCATTCGAAGTTATTTTTCCACTCCAATGAAATTTACGAGAAATGAATTTCAAATGTGTAGTCTGTGGGTTTTGGGCATTTTTGTGTAAGCGAACACCTTGTGTTGGACTGGTCTTGAGTTTGGATAAATTGGGTTGGACGTATAGTGAATTAAATGGATACTCAGGGGTTGAGTAGTGGCTGTTTTTGTACTATTTGGGGGTTTTTGTACCATGGAGTAGAGGTTAAATTATTTGGAGGTATTTTATTGTTGTTTTGGTTGAGTTGTTGGTGGTTGCTTTAAGTTAGGGGCTATTGAAGTGGGGTTGATGTTGGTTTTGGTGGATGTATAGGTCAATATTGAAATTGATATATGGTAATTTGGGTTGAAGTGTGGTCTGTTCGGGTTAATATGTGGTTGTTTGAGTTACGCTAATTTGCTGAAATATGGTTTAGAATGTTGGGTTTTAATTATTTAGATCGAGGTTATGTTGTTGGTCATTAACTCTTAGTGTATTTTATTTTTATGAATAGGTGATGAGACTAAAAGAGGTCAAATTCAAGGTATAGATAATATGTTACAAGAGTCACATAAGAGGGGTTCCTATACTAGATTTGCATAAAAAGAAAAATGAACCGATATTGGTTTGTAAAATGTGCATTATATGTTTTTTAAAGAAAATTTGAAAACAACCTCAGTATATATGTGTTTTGCATTCACTCATGAAAATCTATATGAAAGAGAAAAATATTTTTTGACATGAATATTGTAGACATGAGTAATATTTGACATGTTTATAAAATATGCAGAAGAGCGAATATGAAAATTGAGATTTTTATACATGTGGTATGAAATCTTTTTTATCTGTTATTGATCATCTGAAAATGATATGAATGTGTTCGGCATGTGGTTTGATATGATATGGATATGAAAAACCTTTGGCATATTTATTTGTTTTGATTCTGACTTTGAATATGGTTCTAATATGATGATACTGGTTCATATGATATGGTTGGTACCAACATGATATGATATGATATGAGTGCACTCACTTTGGAAACAAAGTGGTCGTTTATGTGTTCTTTCTTGTGTGCAAACTCGGGGTTCCGAGAATGAATAAAAGGAAGTTTCATAATATGATACTGTCTAGTTTGGCCACCGGGGATAGCACAACCTTACCACAGGAGTTAAACATAGTATATGATATGATACGATACGATAAGATACGATAAGATGAAGATGTTAAGTTATGTTATGCCAAAGCGTTTTTGAATATGAAAATGGTTTGTGAATATGAAAAGATTGAAAAGTCGCTTTGATTTTATGATAACACGTTTTGAGATGTGCATATGAAAATGAAATGTTTATTTTTAGATACCGAACTTTTTGAAAAGGCTCATGTTTATATACTAGTATATGTTCTCTGCTTATTGAGTTGTTGATAACTCACTATTTATCTTCATAATATTTTTCAGATGATGTTGAGGGTCCAACTGAGGACCAGGAATAGGAAATGTGAGCATGGCTAAGTTGAGGAGATGGTCTCGAGTACCTTAGGATACTACTGTTAAAAGAATGAATTCTGATGTCATTTAGATATATTTATGTTTTTGGTTTAGTAGGACTTAAAGATTTATCAGTTTATTATGTTGACATTACTGGGAGATTGTGGATCCTTTAGTTTATATTATTATTGCAGTGATGACTTTGTGGAGTTTATAATGTGTCTATTTGGAAAATATGAGATTGTTTACTGTTTATGAAATCTTTGGAGATTTTAGATGTGTTGGGAGACATGTTTATAAGTGACAGGTAGTAATTCTTAGACCCATCCCGATACGAGGCGTTACAGGTTGGCAATCACAAATTCAACTGTAGCAACACTGAATATCAATCCAGGGCACCCCCTTCTTTAGGAACTCTTCTGGAGGAATTTAAAATATTTTCCTTAATTGGGTTGTGTCTATATATGAATCTCTCAAGAAGGAACTCTTCTGGCCTCTCCCATACACTAGGGTCCCTTTGGATTGCCCATGTATCGACAAATACTTTTGTTTTTGGTGGAATATCATAACCTCCTCCTAGTATCACACTTGTTGATGTTTCTTGAAGTAGCAAAAGGGAAGCTAGTGGATGCAGTTTGAGAGTTTCGTTGACGATACATTTCAAGTAATGCATTTTAATGATGTCATTCATATTTATTTTCGACTTCTTGCCCACCACTTTTCTCACCTCATCCTGCGCTTTCTTCCTGATAATTGGATTCTTTATGAGCTTTGCCATTAACCATTCTAAATTCGTTGAAGTAGTATCAGTTCTTGCCACAAACATGTCCTGAATTTTGGAAAAAGAAAACAATATTAAACGTTGTATGTGTAGAGTGTTTGCAATATGCACTAACAAGCACACACATAAGAGAGAGGGTGGTAGGATTGCTTTGAGGTTGTCATTTGTGAACTCAAATTCGTTGAAGTAGTATCAGTTCTTGCCACAAACATGTCCTGAATTTTGGAAAAAGAAAACAATATTAAACGTTGTGTGTGTAGAGTGTTTGCAATATGCACTAACAAGCACACACACAAGAGAGAGGGAGGTAGGATTGCTTTGAGGTTGTCATTTGTGAACTCAAATTTAAGCATGCCATCCCTCTGAAGTTGGAGGAGAATATGCATGAAATCTTTCTTGTTAGGTTGTTCATCGATCTTTACTTTTTACTATTTTGTGTTCTTCAATCAGTAGATCAAAAAATGTATCTAATTCTCTAAAAGTGGCATTGAGACTTGGGATGAATCCCATAAGAACATCAACCCATCCCAAATAAGGGAAGAAATCACCATAACAAAATGCTGTCAATTGCACCATTACCCTTCTTGCTAGATATCCAAAACTT
>QEOT01123314.1:0-55535 GCA_003123785.1 Pterocarya stenoptera | reverse complement strand
GAGGGATTTGATGGAGACACTGGAGCGAGGGAATGGATACAAGTTGTCTCTAGTCTTGCAACATAGCAAAGGTGTCCCCATGGCCTCGTCATTCACAACAAAAAAACTGGCATGAAATTCAATAAACACTTTGTTATTAGAAGTAAACTGACTGATTGAAATAAGGTTTTTATAGTGGAGACATGAAGTAGGTGCGGTAAACTAAATGTAATAGAATAAGTAGTGAATTTCGAAGAACCAATGTGGCTGATTGGCAAACTTGTACCATCTCCACCCTGAATATTATCAGACCCAATCTAAGGTTCAACATGCAAGTTAAGATTCCAGAGATCATTGGTGAGATGATGAGTGGAGCTATTGTCAGGGTACCAGTTCATGTCATTCGTAGGTTGAGAAGAAGCAGTATACGCAGATATTTGATTGGTGGAGCCTTGAAAGGAGATATCAAATAGATGAAAGCCTTTGACAGCATTGTGACCAACTTTTCCCTAGAGCTGACAAGAAGGACGTGAGTCACCATTGGAAGCACCACGACCACGATAGGGGGGAGATCTAAGACCGCTGTTGATTACGATTTCCATTAGGAGTGAAAACTGACACCGACCGATTAATCGGTCGATGGGGGGGGGAAGAAAACTGGTAGGGGGTTCCTTGGCGATTCTCAGTCGGTGTTGGGTTCCCCTACGGAGAGCTTCTTCTGAGAGAATATAGAGAGAGAGAAAGAGAGAGAGAGAGAGTAAAATTCAATCGGGGAAGAAGGCCTGGGGAAGAAGACGATCCCATCTTGAAACGACGCTGCTCCACTTAAGTTTAAGTGGAATGGCGTTGTTTCATACATATTTTTTTTCATACGCTTTGAATAAAATGATGCCGCTTGGTTTAACATTATGTTTTGACAATTTTGTATACTTATTGGTGTAAAATGACGCCGTTAGTTTAAGTGGAATGACGTTGTTTTGATTTGGGTATATTAAAAAAAATAGTTTTATTTTATCGGTTGATTTAGTGGTCCGATCTAACTTCAAACCAAGATCGAATCGCTAAACATCGATTCCTTCAAATTTCCACCGCATGCCTACCAATTCTCCATCGGTTTAGGCCGGCTCCTGACGTAGCCAGTCGGTTCCCATCGGTGGTGGCTGGTCGCATAGTTTTTGTTCACCCTTAATTGCCACAATGACTTGAAGGAATTGTCATTTGCCACATTAATAGGACTGACAGCAACATCAATAGATGTTGTATGAGCAACCAGACGAATCACAAAATTGAGCATGTGACTGTAGAAATCCTCCAAAGATAGAGGATCAACTCGAGTGGTGATGGAAGCAACCAACAGATCCTAACTAGAATCCAAACCAGCAAGAAGATTGGAGATAATATCAATCTCATGAAGCGGGTGACCAACAACAACAAGAACATCAGAAAGGGATTTAACCCGCTGAAAATAATCTGCACTAGAGGAACTTTCTTTCTTTAGGCTAGATAATTGAGACCATATAGTGAGAATACAAGCTTGAGATGCAGAAGAAAAAAAATCCTCTCAAGAGCAGACAAGACTTCCCGAGAAGTGGAGCAACTAACAACCTGAGCGGAAACATCTTCAAACAGAGAAGATATCCGCATGCTAAGAATGACTTGATCCTATTGAAACCAACGATCATATGTAGGTTTAGGGATCAAGGTGGGTGTGGTTTCAAGTGGGATAACAGATGTTATCAATCGTGGATGACACATGACACATAGCTATAAAGTTGTCCTCGCAAATAGGGTGCAATTTGTGCTTTTCAAAGAAAATAGTTATCTTTGCTCAGTTTGATGGTGACAATAGAATAGAGATTGACAGGAGAAAAATTGAAAATTGTGGAGGAGGCGTCATGGGAAAAGGCCTGAGAAGAAGTGTTACTGGAAGAAGACATGGTGAGGATAGACATAGGTCTTTATGATGGCTTTGGATACCAAGGTAAGAGATAAGTTGTACACAAGGTTGAGGAAATCAAAATCTCCCATAACATATTTGTGGGAGGCACTGTTGTATTTATAGACTATATCGGTTACATTAGATAAGTACAATGAGATTGAGATAATTACACAAGATAAATATGAATAACAGATTTTCATAAACTAGAGTTTATCTATATCTTGATGCTTTATCCTTATTAGCTCGGTTCAATGTTTTTGTTTTTAGGCTTTCACTTTTTATGAACTATAGCTTTCGAAACGTTACTAGTTCTCCAAAGATTCAGGAATTCATACCCTACGAGCTACCTTCGGCTTTCGAGAATGCCATAGAAGTTTTTCTTGGCTCGAGATCCTTGATAAGGCCCCTTACATTACTTCTCAAGGACCTAAGAGTAACTACAGTGGTTTGAGCTCCAAGGTTTTGGATAAAGTCCTTAATGTTGGGATTAACTGGCTATTAGCGAAAAACTTGAAATATAATAGTGGAAGCAAATAAAAGAAAATTCAAAAATCACATAAAGAATACGAAGATTTACGTGGTTTGGCTTGAACAAGCCTGCGTTCACTAGCAGAGTTGGTCTCAAGGAATTCATTATCACAAAATAGAGTACAAGAGAGGTATAACAAATCACTCCTTAATCCCAAAAGTACCAATACACCCAATGAACTCTCAAAATCTCACCAAAGGAGTTCTCTATCTTTTGTCTCTGTTTTGGCTGCTCAAAGTCCCAATAAATTGAAAAAATAACATGTATTTATACTGTATGGCGTGAAAAATTCTAATTACGAACGTTCGCCTGAGTGAGTGTCAAGCAAACAATCTGCTTGTGGTTCACTTGAGCGGACTGTTGAGTAAAGTGTCGAGCCATAGTCGAGTCGAGTCTCCGAAATGAAATTTTCAATAGGACTCAAGCTCAAGCCACACTCAACAAATCTCCACCTTGGCTTGAATTCCGTCAAACCTAAAATAAAAAGTGAATTCCACCAAATTGAATTTCACCATTTGACAACAAAGATATCAAAGATGCCCACCAAAGATAGAAAAAACAAGAACTCTTCCACAACTCTCAAACGAGACACACAATGCCTATCTCTTGAAAACCGATTTCCACCCAAAAGTCTTCATCTCCATAGACAACTTGACCAAATCACAAGTTTGGTCCTAATGAAGAGATTCAAGCTCTTCACACAAAAGCAATGAACCACTATACACACGAAGGCTAACAACAAATATTCTTTGCCAAAGTAAAAATACCACAAAGTCTGCATGAGCATATCCCGAAGGTGGCCAAACTTCCTCCTCTATCTACCAGATGAAATTGTAGACTTGCTCTCGCTGTGGGCCAATGCCAAAATCAAAATTAAGCTACTTTCCAATAGCATGATCTAGAGTACCATTTGCACTCTATTATGAAGCTCTCCTAACAACTCCACATTCTTTCTATAATCCTGCTCTCATTTCCTGTGGAAACATCAACTGCAAAAGCTGTGGAAGGAGAAAGGTTCACCCAATAGCAAGTTGCGTTGACCGCTTCACCCAATCTGTAGACAAGTCTGGCATACCAAAAGCATACTGCGGGCTCTCACATAAGAGTTCAATTCATTCAGCTACCCCATTTCTATGGAGTGGACACAANAAAAAAAAAAAAAAAAAATCTAGCCTTTCTTCAAAATGGTCATCAAACAACATGAGAATAGGGCACCACCTTGCACAAGATGTACCCCAAAAATTGAAAAAAATAAAATGCAGTAAACTTGATTCTACATTGTTTCACAAGAATACAATGCCAACATAAAAAAACAAGCTTCCCTGTCTTCTGATCACACAAAGCAAAAGCTGCCTACTCAAAATTGACCACACTCATTCACCCATATGGCCCAATCACATGTGCCATAAACGAGTAATACCTGAATCCAGAACACCTGAAGATGCAGCTGCACCAATCACTATCTTACCAAGAAGAAAATAAAGATCATTTGTCTTCTTCCATTTCATTACCACTGAAGACCCCTTGTAGACTCTAATGACTTCACTTGCAGCTGAATACTGATAACCAAAGGAGTCAAGAATGCTCAAAGATATAAGATTTTTCTTCAAAGATGGAATATGTAGAACGTTAGACAAAGTTCTAACAGTTCCATCATACATTTTAATCTTGACTAAATTGATCCCAACAATATTACAAGCTATATCATTCCCAACCAAAATGGAATCACCGTTGACTGATTCGTAGGTAGTGAACCAATCTCTACTGGGACACATATGGAATGTACAAGCTGAATCCATGACCCACTTGGTACATCCGCTAGAACCGCCGACTGCTAGGACAATATCAGAGTTGTTAGACTGTTCTTCAACTCTAACACCATTGGTGGAACTTTTACCTTCCTCGTTGTTCTGCAATCTGGGATATTTGTTCTTGTAATGACCAAGCATATGACAGTAGTGACATTTAACATTTTTCTTGTTAAGTTTTGAATGCCACTGGAATTATCCCTACTCTTTCCGAACTTCTTTTCTCGGATCTACCACTAGAAGAACATTTCACAAATAAGCCATTGGCTTGATTATTCGTACCTTGTACACCCAATTTTGTTCACAACTCATTCGAACTCAAAGCAGATTTTACATCTATCAAGGAGATGGTATTTCTATCATACAACATTGAGTTCACAAAGTTATCAAACGACATAGGCAACAAACACAACAAAATTAAAGCTTGATCTTCCTCATTTGATAAATTTATAATAATGTTGATCTTCCTCAATATTCCTTAGATCCATAATAATGTTGATAAATTCATCTAAATGATCAGATATAGGAGTACTTTCTTTAATTTGGAGAGTGTACAATCATTGCTTCAAATACAAATGGTTGGTGAGTGACTTATTCAAATACAGACTCTCCAATTTCTTCCAAAGCCTCAAGGAGGTCTCTTCATATGCCACTTCGTGTAAAACTCCATCTAGAAAGATAAAAAAATAGCAGTATGCGCTTTCTCTTCCACTTCCTTTGTTGATGTGGAAGGCTCATCCAACACCTTCTCTTCCAGGACTTTCGCCAACCCTTGTTGTCGTAACAAGGCCGTCATCTTGATGCGCCACAAGCTGAAACTATTTTGACCATCGAACTTCTCCACTTCAAACTTTGCCATAGTCATCCCTCAAGATCTTCCACAAAGCATGTTGCTCTGATACCAGTTTGTTGGGATTAATTGGCTATTAGTAGCTAATTTGAAATATAATAGCGGAAATAAACAAAAGAAAATTTGACAATCACACAAAGAACATCAAGATTTACGTGGTTTGACTTGAACAAGCATACGTCCACTGGTGAAGTCGGTCTCAAGGAATAACTATCACAAAATGGAATACAAGAGAGGTATAACAAATCACTTCTTAATTCCAAAAACTTAATACACCCAATGAGCTCTCAAAATCTCACAAAAGGAGTTTTCTCTATTTTCTCTGTATTCTGGTTGCTCAAAGGCCCAATATAATAAAACTAACATGTATTTATACTATATAGCTTAGAAAATCCTAATTACGAACATTCAATCGAGCGAAATGTTGAGCGTAAAAGCTGTCTGCTGTTTACTAGAGTTGACTGTCGAGCGAACAATCTGCCAAGGGTTTACTTGAGCTAGGGGTGTAACCAGTCCGGTTTTAGACAAAATTTAGGATTGAATCGGTATGTACCAGTTTTGCATTTTCCAAAACCAATTACGCACCGATTGCCCTCATAAACTGGTATTTTTGGTTTTACTGATTTCCAGTCTGGTCCGGTCTGGTTTTTCAATTTTTTTAAAGTGTAAGTTTGACAGTTTGTCATTAAAAATCTATTTATTAAAAAAAATTGCTTTAAAAAAATTTGTTTTATAATTTTATTAAAAAAATCTAAATTACTAAAAAAAATCTGTTTTACTAAAGCCAAGTACTATATTAGTATTAGTTATAGTGATTTAGTATTACTATATTAGTATAACTATAACTATAGTCTATATTAGACTATTAGTATTAGTTATATGTTAATATTAGTTATAGTGATTTAGTATAATTATAATCTATATTAGTATAACTACTAATGTCCTATGTAATTATCAAAATTTAATAATAATATTTGAGTGATTTTCTTTCTTTTTATATATTATATATAAAACTTATATATAAAAAAATATTTTGTATAATATTATTTTGTATAAAACTTATATATATAATATTATTATTTATTTATTTTTTTCTTAAACCGGTCCGGTCCAGTCCCAAAAATGATGGAACCAGAATTGGACCGGGTTCGGCCGGTTTGTGCAAGTAAAGAACTGATTCCGAACTGAAAAATCGGCCCAACTGGTCCGGTTTGGTTTTTCGATTTTTTGGTTCAAATTTACACGCCTAGCTTGAGTGGACTATCGAGCAAGTGTCAAGCTAAAGTTCACTTGAGCCAAGGTTGAGCCACAATCAAGCCAAGTCTCCGGAATGACATTTTCAACAAGAATCAAGCCACACTCCACATAGGATCAACGTTAGAGGTTCTACGTCCAAGCTCGATGAGTTATGGAGGAATTGGGATCTAGATGATGATTAATTATAGAGCCCAGAAAGTGAAATGTATGATTAGCACAAAGGTGAAATGCCTTATTACAAACCCGAAAGGATCACCAAGTATATTGCCCCAGATGTTGTGTATCAAACAGCCAGACAATTTACAAATAGTATCAGTAAAAGTGAGGGTGGATTCGGGAAAGTCTACAAAGGAAATCTTAAAAATGGTACCAAAGTGGCTGTGAAACAAAGTGATCCACGAAATGGGTAGGGTTTGGAGGAATTCCAAACAGAGATCATGGTGTTGTCTAAGATTTGTTATCGCAATCTTATTTCTCTGATTGGATATTGCGATGAACGACGTGAGATGATATTGGTTTATGAGTTCATGAAAAAGGGGACTCTGAGAGACCACCTCTATCAGTCAGATGACAATTATGAGAGACCAACTTTAGTGTTTGAATTATCTTGGGAGCAAAGACTAGAAATCTGCATCGGTGCAGCAAAGGGCCTACACTATCTACACACTAGTTAGGCTGGAGGAATCATTCACTGTGAAGTGAAGTCAACAAACATTTTGCTCAATGAACATTATGTGGCTAAAGTTGTAGACTTTGGAAAAATCCGACCTCGATCCAAACAACTTCACCATGGGTGCAAAGGGTAACTTTGGTTATCTTGATCTAGAATACCTTAGAACCCTACAATTTACAGAGAAATATGATGTATTCTCCTTTGGAGTTGTACTTCTTGAAGGTCTCTGTGCTAGACCGGCTATTATACAACAACATTAAGCCAAGTTCATTGAGAATATTTGGTGATACTGTAGAAAAGTGTTTGAAGGCATTTAGTACTGAGAGGCGACTATGCAGGATGTATTATATTACCTAAATTATGCATTGTGGCTTTAAGAAACTAGGATGCCCGGAGAACCATTTGAGGATAGCACGACGATTACCATAACTTCGTTGGAGTTGCAGTTTCCAGTTGTTTTGAACCTTCCTGTTCATGAAGATAATGATGCACCCATTAGAAGGGATGATAGTTCTGATATGAAGGTTAGTGTAGTCTAAAACTGTGTTTGGATGTTGAGTTGAGTTCAGCTAAGTTGAGTTCTTTATGAATAGTAATGAGTTGAGTAGAGAAGGGAGTTATGTGGGGCTCATCTAAACTGAGTTTAAAGTGTGTTTGGGTGTTAAAATGAATTTAGTACGTTTTATGAAAAATTGAAAAAGGTTGTAGGTCCCACATATAAATATGTTTTAAGTTGAAAAAAGTTATGGGTCCTATGTGTAAGAAGGTTTTGAGTTAGGATGAGTTTAGTAATTTGAGAGTTGGATGTTTGGATATTAGACTCAGCTTAAAATTAGACTGAACTCAGTTGAGTTTAGCTGAGTTTGGGAACCAAACGCAGCCTAAATCCACTGGTTTGCATTAGCACTTGAATTTAGAGCAATATTTAATAATCATTTGAGATTAATATTCAGGAATTTAATAACAAAATATATTTTATTAATGGTTTTCAAATGCATTGTTCCTTGCATGACCTAAATTCTTATCACCAAGAAATTTGTAATACGCTTTAGTTGGCGGCTTTTTGATTAAATTCTGCATCGATGCCACTATAGTTGGTGCAAAGGGGCTGCCAAATAATAAAATAGTGAGAGAAAAAAGTTTGCTTCAAGGCGCGTTACAATATTGCTTTCGTTAAAGCAATATTAGTCACCACCTGTAACGATATGAATACAAGTTACATGTGAATTTACCTTCAAGATACAATAAAGTGCAGAACAAGTTTGTTTGTCTAACTGCATTATGCACACACGAAATTATACTTGAATGCGTTCAGATTCTACTATTCAATCAAAAGATTAGAAATTTGGTCTGTGCCAAATGAATAGATTCTAATAACAAGTTTTGAATAAATGAAAATTCATGGGAGAGAGAATTTTGAAATTTCCATATGAGATTGTTCAATTCATAAGCCAATGCGTCTATTTATAGATGACCAAAGGATGAGAATGAGAAGTTATTAAGTTTTGTTTTGTTGAAATCGATTCCAAATAGGTATATATGCTATACTTGTTGCCAAGTAACACGGATCCGACCTAATCCAATGGTTGTGTGCATGTTCACCAACTAGATTGCATTGGTTTAGATCCNGGGTAGGGGTTTTCAACCCTGCCCCCCACCCTCGGGAGGGGGATGGGGCCCCTGCCCCTGTGCCAGGTTGTTAAAAATTTGGATTCATCCGAGTTCTAGTCTGGGTTTGAAACCCAGGTTCTGGTCCGGATATACCCGGTTTTGCTGGATCAGAACTCGGATGAACAATCTTACTTATAATTCAATCATTTGGACATAAATAATGCTAAATACAATTATATTTTGTGCAAGTGCTGCGTACTTATTTTAAAAAGAGCGAGTTTCAACATTAAAAGATTAATTTTTTTTTATGTAGATCTCATATTTACTCACTTTTTTAAAAAGAAGTGTATGGTATTTGAGCAATTTATGACTACAAATATCATTTCTCTTTAGCCATTAAGAACTAAAAATATAACAATATATTGCTTAGATCAATTTGAAACATTTCACTAAGGCCTGTGAATAATAGTAAAATAATTTGAGTTCAAATATTTATTGAGTTTTGGGAAAAGAGAGAAAATGTTTAATAAAAATATTATTATAATATAATTTTTTAATATTATTATAAAGTTAAAAGATTGATTTTTAACGTGGATATTATATTTATTCACTTTTTTTTTTAAAAAACAAATGCGTTGTATTTATGCACTTTATGACTACAAATATCATTTCTCTTTAACGATTGGGAAGTGGTCTCAACATTCATACACTATGTTTGGAAGTGGTCTCTCTGTTCACATATGACTAAAAATATAATGTGAACAGAGACCATGGCCGAGATCACATGATTTAGGCCTGACTACAATATAATGTGAACAGAGACCACGGCTGAGTGCTTTTGGGCGACATGCAAGGGCTTGGACTCCATACGTTGTGACTATGGTTTACCATGGAACCATGCTCCTTTCCAATCCTCAAAAGTTTTGTGAGAAAATACCCTTGTGCTTTTCCTTTCAGTGGTAAACCACTACCTGCACGCTTAAAGATATTTTCCTTGCATTTCTGTTAAAGTCTTCTTCGCAAGTTCCTACCCTTTTCCTTTCTCTTGCTTGATGCAAAAGCTGATAAAAATAAAAACGGGAGGACTTTTCTTACGTTGAAAACTTGAAGAGTCTCTGACCCAAATCACACGAAAAGTTGATGCAGATTGAGCTGAAATCGTGACCACCCTTTATTATATTTTCCTTTTTACTTAGCTGCCAGCCATCACATTTGACGTTATATGCTCGACATGACTTAGCTGAACGGAACATATACCCTGCAGCCATCAAAATCAACAACAAGCTTTCGTCTCTCATTTAATTACGTAATTCAGACGAAACAGATTGAGCTGAAATCATGACCACCCTTTATTATATGAGTAATGCTATGTACAATTCTCATTTGAAGATTACAATACAGACTTAGGCAATTTTCTCTTTAAAATTTTTTAAAATTACAAAAATATCATTCTTAAAATAATATTTTTTCTTATTTAATAAAAAGTCTGTATATACAATCTCCAGAATTACAAATAAAATTTCTCTTATTATATTTTCTTTTTTCCTTAGCTGCCAGCCATCACATTTGACGTTATATGCTAGACATGACTTAGCTGAACGACACATATACCCTGCAGCCGTCAAAGTCAACAACAACCTTTCGTCTCTCATTTAATTACGTAAATGAGTGAAATGAAATATTTTAAATAATAATAAAATATTTTAATTAGTCACTACCTTTATTCCATTCTCAGATGCCTATATATAACCAATGAAAAAGAACCAACCCTTACAAGAAATTCCATGGAAGTTCTTTCCTCCCGTAAGTTTCTTTTCCGACTTTGTCTTCTCTTACCTCTCCATGTCACCTCCCTCCTGCTTCTCTCTTCAGCTTACTCTCTTCCTAATAATTACTTCATCAACTGTGGAGCACACTCCAACACCAACGTCGACATCCGAATCTTCGTTCGCGACCGGGGTTTCTTAGTCGGAAAGGGAGAAACTGTCAAAAACAGTAACTCATCAGCAAGCACTTCACCTCTCTATCAAGCGGCAAGAATTTTCCGACACCAGTCTTCATATAAGTTTGACATCAACCAGACTGGTACATACATTGTACGCCTCCATTTCTTTGTTTTCATGTCACTGTATACTGATCGGCATGTTCCTCGGTTCAATGTTTCGGTTTCTGGGTTTTCACTTTTGACGAACTATAGCTTCCAAAATGTTACTAGTTCTCCAAGATTGAGGAATTCTTGCTCGCCATCCCAGAAGGTGAATTTAAAATCTACTTCATACCGTACGAGCCATCTTTGGCTTTTGTGAATGCAATAGAAGTCTTTCTTGGCCCCGAGAGCATCATCCCTGATAAGGCCCCTCCTCATATTACTTCTCAAGGAGCTAAGAGTAACTACAATGGTTTGAGCTCTAAGGTTCTGCATAAAATCTATAGGATCGACGTTGGAGGTTTTACATCCAAGCTCGATGAGTTATGGAGGAATTGGGATTCAGATGATAAATACTTATACCCAAAAGATGCCACGTATCAGTACAAAGATGAAACGCCGCCTAATAACCAGACCGAAAGGATCCCCAAGTATATTGCCCCAGCATTTGTGTATCAGACGGTTAGACGATTGAATATAGGTGGTAGCAACAACTCCAGTTTACCAAAGGTAACTTGGAGTTTTCCTGTCAATAAGAATTCTAACAACTTTCTTCGTGTCCATTTCTCTGATATAATAAGTGTAACACCTAATGACTGGACGTTCAATCTCTATATTAATAGAAATTTCAGTAAGGAGATGAGTCCTTACGGTATAACTGAGAGGATCGGCATCGTTCCATTTTACATCGATTTTGTTGTTGATTCGGATGGTTTGGGATTTGTGAATGCTAGTATCGGCCCAGTGGAAGGCTCTCGGATATATAATGCCCTTTTGACTGGGCTGGAGATTATGGAGGTAGTGAAGGAGTCGGGTTTCATTCCTCCTAGGGAAATTGAAGTAGTGAAAAAGAAACTTTCCCCTGCTATAATTGGTCCTGCATGTTTTGGGGCGTTTTTCATTTTGGTAATATTGGTGGCGTTGGGTTTGAAATTCTGGAAACCAGGGCATGATCAAAGTTTGGGAGTGCGTCTTTATGGAGGATTTAGTTTGAAAAGCAGGTTGACTCAAAGAGGTCCTAATGCTTCCCTTGCTGATCCTAGTCTAAACCTTAGTTTAAGGGTACCTTTTTCTGAAATATTGCGTGCAACGAATAACTTCAATGCAAAATTATTAATTGGTGAGGGTGGATTCGGGAAAGTCTACAAAGGAACTCTTAAAAATGGCACCAAAGTGGCTGTGAAACGAAGTGATCCACGACATGGGCAGGGTCTGAAGGAATTCCAAACGGAGATCATGGTGTTGTCTCAGATTCGTCATCGCCATCTTGTTTCTCTGATTGGATATTGTGATGAACGGCGTGAGATGATACTGGTTTATGAATTCATGGAAAATGGGACTCTTAGAGATCACCTCTATCATTCAGATAACAACTCTGAGAAATCAACTTCACGCTCTAAATTGTCTTGGAAGCAAAGACTAGAAATATGCATTGGTGCGGCAAAGGGCTTGCATTATCTACACTCTGGTTCGACTGGAGGAATCATTCATCGTGACATTAAGTCAACAAACATTCTTCTCGATGAACGTTATGTGGCTAAAGTTACTGATTTTGGCCTTTCGAAATCCAGCCTTGATCCAGACAACTTCACTATGGGTGTAAAGGGTAGCTTTGGTTATCTTGATCCAGAATACCTTAGAACCCTACAGTTGACAGAGAAATCTGATGTATACTCCTTTGGAGTTGTACTTCTTGAAGTTCTTTGTTCTAGACCGGCTATTAAACAGTCATCTCAACTGGATGAGGTGAACTTAGCAGAATTGGGGATGTTGTGGCAAAGGAAAGGCCAACTTGAGAAGATTATTGATCCGGTGCTTGTTGGTAACATTAATCAAAATTCATTGAAAATATTTGGTGATACTGCAGAGAAGTGTTTGAAGGCATTTAGTACAGAGAGGCCGACTATGCAAGATGTGTTATTTTATCTAAATTATGCACTGCAGCTTCAAGAAACCGGGATGCCCAAAGAGTCATTTGAGGACAGTGCGACGATTACCACTTCATTGGAGTTGCAGTTTCCAGTTATTTTGAATTTTTCTGATCATGAAGATGATGATGCACCCATTGGAAGGGATGATATTTCTGATATGGAGGTTAGTGAAGTCTAAATTCATAGTACTTGTTTGGGTAAGTATTGTTAGGTTTGCATTTGCACCTGAATTCATAGCAACATTTAATAATTATTTGAGATTAATATTCAAGAATTTAATAAAAAAAATCTTTTATTGATGTTTGTAACTTGTCAAATGTAGTGTTCCTCGCATGACCTAAATTCTTATCACCACGAAATTTGTAATACGTTTTAGTTTGCTGCTTTGTGATTAAATTATGCATTGATGCCAGTATAGTTGGTGTCAGGGGATTTTCCCTCACCCCACAAAGCCCATTGGGCCTCTTTACTAACTGGATAGTTTAGCTTGACATCACTGAGCCATGTTCTGAACCTGGGAACTTGTATAGAATGGAGCGAGAAATGCGGAGAACCCTTGATCGGCTAAAGCCTAACATGGGAATATCTACGGCTCACAAGGGATAAAAGCAAGGCCTGGAAACCACGCCACATTAATGGCACCACTGTCGAGCTATACGTCACGTTAATAGTGCCGTCGTAGAAGCATGCCGCATTAAAGGACTCTAACAATAGGAATAGCAGGAGGGGCATGACCTCTGTGGAGGCAAACACGATCTGCATCTCCCTAAATCTATGGTATAAATAGCAAGCTCCAAGTACTAGAAAGCTCTCTGATCCCTAAACTCTTTCACTTATTTTCAAATTTTCAAGAGAATTTATTAACTTTGGCATCAGAGACTCCCTGGTCCCAAGACCGCCCCCTCATAGTTGTTTTCTTCTATATCATTTATCAGAACTTGACCCAAAAGCGTGCGAAATACAACATTAACAGTGGCACTATCTGTGGGATTTGTTTTAGGTCTTACGTGTACTTCGTTTGCCTAAGGCAACCCGTTCTGAGCAAGTTGGAAGCTCGCTAATATTATTGGTGACATGGAAGTTGACCAGCAAAAGAACCAAGTTCTTGGGATTGAAAAGGACGTGATGGAAGAAAGATGGGCACATACCTGTGAAGAGATGCCTGCGAATGACGGGGTAAGTGAGGTGTGTCCTGTGATGGGTGATTGCGCCTTGCTGCCACCTCCTGACTGCACGCAGGTCGAAAGCGAGGCCCGAGATGAGCAGAGGCTCAGAAAGGTAAACCAAGCGAGCTGCTGGAGCTCATCCTGCTCAACCCATATCGACCAGAAGTCATGGTGAGGATTAGCAGTAAAAGGAAGTTTGAAACCCATAGTGCCATTCAGCTACTTTTCACCAAGCACAAGGACGTATTTGCCTAGAGCCACGAGGATACACCCGGAATAGTGTCGAAAGTCATATAACACAGCTTTAGCGTAGACCCAAAGGATAAAGGAGTGAGGCAAAAGTGTCAAAGCGTCAGTGCAGAAAAGAACGGTAACATAGTTGAGGAAGTGGACCACTTGCTGAACTCTGGATTCATTTAAGAAGCCAACTACCTGGAGTGGCTGTCCAACAAAGCCTACGTGAAAGACAACTTCCCACTTCCTCGCATCGACCTAATTATCGACTTTACGGCGGGTCACCGTATGCTCAGCTTCATGAATGCTTACTCTGAGTATAACCAAATCTGTATGAACCATGAGGATGAAGAGAAGACTTTGTTCATCATTGACCGAGGCTTGTATTGTTACACGGTGATGCCTTTTAGGCTTAAGAATGCAGGTGCCACCTACCAGCAGCTGGTCAATTGTATATTCAAAAATCAAATAGGAAGGAATATGAAGGTCTATGTGGATGACCTGTTGGTTAAGAACAGGACCATGGAACAACACTTGAATGATTTAAGGAAAACTTTTGCGATACTATGGCAATACCAAATGAAACTGAACTTGGCAAAATGTGCTTTTGGTGTCAGCTTAGGAAAGTTCTTAGGATTCATGGTATCTAGACGTGGAATTGAAGCCAACCTCGAGAAGGTGGAGGTCATCCTCAACATGGCCTACCCCGAAACATAAATGAGGTACAAAGGCTGGCTGGGGAAGTGGCAGCTCTCAACAAGTTCGTGTCAAGATCCACCGACAAATGCCTGCCTTTCTTTAAAGTCCTGCGGAAAGCACATGCATGAGATGACGAGTGCGACCTGGTGTTTGAAGCCCTCAAGAAGTACCTTAAAAGCCCACCACTCCTCAGCCAACTCTGGTGTGGGGAAACACTGACCCTGTACCTGGCGGTCTCCCCTTAGGTCGCCTCCTCGGCATTGGTGTGTGAGGAGAATGGAGTCTAGAGGTCGGTCTACTACACTTGCTAAGCATATCGGGGGGCTGAAGCTAGATACCTCCGTATAGAACAGCTGGCATTTGCACTGTAGGAACCATGTGCAAGCTGCGCCTGTACTTTCAAGCTCACCCAGTAAGGGTCCCCACAGAAACCCCCTTAAAAAAGGTACTGCAATAACCGACTATGCACCACAGAACACCATCGAAGTACAAATCCTAGCGGACTTCGTCCTTGAGTTTACCGGTTTTTCGGCAGAGAACGATGATGCACCTCTCGTGAAGAAATCCTAGCAAGTATTTGTTAATGGCTCATCTTGTCGGATTGGAAGGGGAGTGGGAGTGCACATCCTTACGTCCGAGGGAGAGGAGTACAATTACGCTATCAAATTGGCATTCAAAACGACGAACAAAGAGGCAGAATATGAAGTGCTGCTTTCAGGGCTAATGGTGGCCAGGTCTCTAGTGGTCAATCAAATATGAGGGGGATTTTGTTGTAAAAAGTGAAAAGTTGAAAAATTACTTAACACTAGTAGAGGCTAAGCGCCCTCATTTTAAGTATTTCTAGATTCAGTAAGTGTCGAGGGCAAAAAATCAGAAAGCAGACAAGCTGGCACGCGCTGCGTCCGGACATGAGGAAGTACCTTCTGTAGGGATCGAGGTAATGGAAATACTACTTGGAGCCCCACACTGGGTGGAGGACATACTCAGGTATTTGGATACCAATGAGGTGCCAGAGGACAGACAGTAGGCCAGGAAAATTAGAAATAGAGCAGTGTTCTACACTCTAATCGAGGGAATTCTGTATCGAAGGGGCCACTCAGTGCCTCTCTTGAAATGCATCTCCCCGGAAGAAACGCAATACGTGTTGGCAGAAATACACGAAGGGATTTGTGGGAATCACTCAGGAGGAAAGGCTCTGGCCGGGAAGGTAATGAGGGACGCCAAGGAATATGCGAGGAAATGTCGGAAGTGCCAAGAATACGCTAGGGTGCCCCATTGCCCACTAGAAGAACTGACGTTAATCACGTCGCCTTGGCCTTTCACCTAGTGGGGAATTGACTTGGTCAGCCCGCTTCCCCCGAGCAAAGGAGGAGTAAAGTTTGTGGTGCTGGCTGTGGACTACTTCACCAAGTGGGTTGAGGCCGAGGCCTTAGCAACCATCAAGACGAACAACATCACACGGTTCCTATGGACGACTGTAGTTTTTAGGCTTGGCATCCCGCATACTATCATATCGGATAATGGGAGGCAATTCGATTCTAATCACTACCGCAATTGGTGCTGGGAATTGGGGATTGAGTTCCAGTACTCATCCCAGGACACCCCCAGTCTAACGGGCAAGTTGAGGCAACCAACAAAACACTGATGGGAATGCTCAGGAAGTGGCTCGACGACAGAAAGGGGGCGTGGGCAGAAGAACTCCCCCGCCATCTTGTGGGCCTACCAAGTCACAGTGAAAACGCCAATTGTGGAAACTCCTTTTACCCTCACTTATGGACACGATGCAATGCCACCAGTAGAGATTGGAATCCCCACCTATAGAGTTCAGCACTTCAAGCAAGAATCTAATGATAGGAGGGTAGAGGAACCACTCGATTTGTTGGAAGAAGTCAGACTGGAAGCTGAAATAAGAACCACGGCCAACGAAAGAAAGGCCGAGAGATGCTTCAACAAGCGGGTACGCTCGAGAAATTTCAAGGTCGGGATCTCGTAATCAAAGATACAGGAACAACAATGTGGCACAAAGGAAAGCTAGGCCCTCGATGGGAGGCCAAACTAATTGCAAGACTCAAAACTAACAACTAAATCTAACAAATTGAAGTTAAACAATCAAGAAACCAACTAAGCTAAACAATCTTAATTAACAGAAAATTGATTAGTAGAACCAAAATTAATTAAGCCCTAATTAACCCTTAATCAATCTAATGTCTAATGTAATTAAAAGATTAACAAAACTAAGCCAAGAACTAAGCTAGATTAGAAAATAATTGATGCAATATGAGCTGAAAACTAAAAACCCCAAAATCAAGATTCTAGGGTTCATCCTTGTATTCAAATCACAAAGTTCTCAAACTCAATCTATAAACATTGTAATACCTATCTAATAGAAGTTTAAAGGAGCAAGAAAAAAAACTAACGTCAAGTTAGACAAGCAGAAAATAAAATGTCCAAACCGAATGGTTCGAAGCCAAAGATCTCAAAAATACACCATGAACTTCAAGCTAAAATTAAATAAAAAGTTGGGGAATGAAGAGAGTAAGCTAGATGGCTGGAAATCGACGCGGCAAGCAGTGGAGGAAAGCTGGGCAATGACAGTTTGAACCCCCATGAGGAGCTCTTCAAGCTGCGCGCTGGAACTCTGCGTATTTCTTTTTTTCGTTTCCCCACTAGCGGCCTCGTGTCCTCGATTTCGTGAGTGTTTTCCTTTACAATTTTTCTTTCCTCATGAGTTTCTCTTTTCCCATCCAGCGTGCGAGTTCTTTTGGCCAGCATGCGTGAGTCTCTTTTCTTTTTCTCCCCCAACATCAGTGCATGTCTTGGCTTATATGAAAAAAACAGAAACGGGAAAAAATTAAAAGGGAAAATAAAATATAAAAGATGCGTTTTGCATGTGAAGAAATATTGTCCAATTAAATCACAAGTTATAAAATTAAGTATAAATCATGCTATCAACCAATCTAAATCAAAACTTGGATTTATGCCTCTTAACTATTTTTCCACCTAAAACTAATAATAATGTCATAAAATAATTAAAATATATTTCGCTAATCCCTGATCAAAATAGTGAAAATTAATTAAAATGAATATTGCATAAAGTTTGAAATCCAAACAAAAGCAATCAAACACAATTCTAAATTCTCATGAAAGGTGACCCATAACTACTCAACCACAGGAGCTATATCCACCAAGATTGTCTCAATAATCTTTCACATAGAATTGGAGAAAATGTCTCAGAACTCAAATGTGTGTGGGTAGCTAAACGGATGTGTGTTCCTCATTACTAGCCACGCTTTGTCCTGGAGTGTTTCAACCTTAAGATTAATCATTGCTGATTCTAACTACCTGAAAGCCCAAAGAACTAGCAGTTTTCACGCCAACTCTATTTAAATGTTGCACTCAACCCCAAAAGTTTTGGGTAACTGCTTCCAGCCCTTTACTTAGAAAAGCTCTATAAGCCACCTTTATCAATTTTTTTTTGGTTCTTATAAAATCCATTTTTCTTCCTTTTTTTTCTTCACTTTGTTTTTTTCTTTTTGAAAATGGCTTGGTAGTTTTGCAGTTTACTTCTCTTGTGTTAAATTAGAATAAATGAAGAACACTACAAGTGTAAGCATGTGCAAAATGTCCTTCAAAACTTGCCTTTTGTTCTATATAAATCTTGTCAAGTCTCAGCTCAATAAGTATAGCATCCTGGTGTTTCAAGCCACACATTGACAAAATATGATGCATCACAAATCATGCTCTATGCCCAGGCTTGATAATAAATCTTCACAAAAATAATTCCACTCAACCACTCCACCAAGAAGCTCAAATTTCACAAAATGCTAAAAATAGAGTGTGTGTCAATCATTTGTGTATCAATGCATATTGCATTAAAGCAAAAATTGTGTTACCCTATGCACACACGCTACCCCCCAACTAGTGAGAGGCATGGTCCTCAATGAATCGAACAAAAGAAAACAAAGTGCATAGGAATAAGTAAACAAAACAGATAAACCTAGCATATGATATAAAATCAAAGCAAAACAACAAATATAGATAAAAATAAAATAAAATGCAATTAAAGAAAGTCTTGAAGGGGAAAAAGATCAAAAAACTTCCACGAGATCTTGCACAAGTAAGATCTCTTCGTTTGGATCAAAGGTTGTCAAAAATAGCTTGAGACATTGTCCATTGACAATGAAGTTATTGCCATTCTTCATATTGACAACGTAAGGTCCACTCCATCGAGATTTCAACTTCCCGAAAAAAAGATGTAGTCTTGAATTGTAGAGGAGCACTTTCTGATCAGAGACAAGATGTTTGTCATGGATCTACTTTTCATGCAATGCTTTCATTCACTCTTTTGCCAAGTAGGAGTTGTTGTAGGCCTTCCTCCTTGCTTCATCAATCTCCAAAATTTGCAACTTTCTTAAATCTTTTGCAGCATCAAGTGAAAAGTTAGTCTGCTTAATAGCCCATAAAGCACGATGCTGAATATCAATAGATAAGTGACAAGCTTTAACATAAATTAATCGATAATGGGACATCCCTTGATTAGTTTTAAAAGTTGTCCTATAAGCCTACAAAGCATCAAGAAGCTTAGCTAACTAGTCTTTCCTATTAGGATTGACAGTTTTCTCCAAAATGATTTTGATTTTTCTGTTAGCCAACTCAGCTTACCCATTTGTTTGGGGTGATAGGGGGTGGAAACCTGGTGTGTGATACCATATTTTTTCATGAGTGTAGAAAATTGTTTGTTGCAAAAATGAGAAGCCCCATCACTAATGATAACTTTGGGCATGCCAAAGCGAGTAAACAAAGATTGTAAAAATTTAGGACAGCACGATGGTTATTTGTTTTGCAAGCAACAAACTCAACCCATTTTGAAACATAGTCCATAGCTAATAAAATATGTGTTTCCAAAGGAAACAGAAAAAATTCCCATGAAGTCTATTCCCCAACAGTCAAAGATTACTAAAGTAAGAATAGGGGAAAGTGGATGTTTCTTTTGCTAATGGATCCCAATTTTTTTTACAAGACTCACAAGTCTTAAAAAAATTGTAAGCATCTTTAAACATGGAAGGCCAATAAAAATAGCTTTGTAGAATTTTAGCAACAGTTTTCTTTATTGAAAAATGACCATCACATATACCCATATGACAAAATCTCACTATAGAAGAAAACTCATACTCAGAAATGCATCTTCGAATAAATTGGTCTGAGTAATATTTGAAAAGGTACGGATCATCAAAGTAAAAATGTCGTATCTCAGAGAGAAATCAGCGCTTATCTTGGATGGACCATTTAGAGGGTATTTGCTCAGTCACCAAATAGTTAACTATGTCAGCAAACCAGAAAGCTTTTTGAATTGCAAATAGTTGCTCATCCAGGAAGCTATCATCAGGAGGAATGAGCAATCTAGAGACATGGCTAGCCATCACATTTTCGACTCATTTCTTGTCCTTAATGGTGGTTTTGAACTCTTGAAGTAGTAAAATCCAGCGAATCAAGTGTTGTTTCGCATCTTTCTTAGCCAACAAATATTTAAGCGCAAAGTGGTCAGTGAAAATAGTAACAGGGGAACCAAGAATGTAAGCCTGAAATTTATCAAGGGCAAAAACCATTGCAAGTAAGCTTTTAAAGTCCTATTGGCATGGTAAATCATATAAGGCATGTTATTCACACGCTGACCCAAAACAGCCCCTAAGGCATACTCGCTTGCATCAATTATGATTTCAAAGGGAAAGTCCCACTGTGGGGGTTGCATAATGGGGGCAGTGGTAGGCGATTCCTTAAAGGTATCAAAAGCTTTTTGGCACTCATCAAAGACAACAAATTCAACATTATTTTGTAAAAGAGTACACAAAGGTTTGGCAATAGAACTGAACCCCTCAATAAATTGCTTATAAAAGCCAGCATGTTCAAGAAAAGAGCAAATATCTTTAACTGTCTTAGGGATAGGAAGTTTAGATATTAATTCAAATTTTGCCTTATCGACCTTTATACCTTCAAAAGAAACAATATGACCTAAAAGATTTTTTTCTTCGCATCTCTGAAGAACACAAGCCATATTATGTAAACAACTCTCAAAAGATTTTTCAAAAATAGAGAAATCATCCATGAATTCTTCACAAATATCTTCAATCATGTCAGAAAAAACATTCATCATACATATTTGAAAAGTAGTTGGAACATTACACAAACCAAAAGACATTCTAGTAAAAGTAAAAGTGCCAAAAGGATAGGTGAAGGTGGGCTTCTCCTAGCCCTCAGGCATTACAACAATTTGGTAATAACCAAAAAATCCATTCAAGAAAAGTAAAATGCATTACCAACCACACGTTCTAAAATTTGATCCAAAAATGGTAAAGGAAAATGATCTTTCCCACTAGCTGAATTAAGTTTTTCTATAATCATACACATCCTCCAGCTAGTGACCATTCTAGGTGGAATCAATTCATTTTTCTTATTCTTGACAACAGTCAAACCAAATTTTTTTGGTGCCACTTGATTTAAACTTACCCACTTACTCTCTAAGATGGGGTAAATGATACCTACTGCGAGCAACTTGAACACTTCCTTTTTGAGAACTTCCTTTATAGTAGGGTTAAGCCTATGAAGAGCATCTTGAACTGGTCTAGCATCATCCTCAAGATGGATTTTGTGGGTACAAACAGCAGGATCAATACCTTTGATGTCGGTTATTGTCCAACCAATTGCGTTCTCAATGCTTTCTTAAAACTTCAATCAACTGGGCTTAATCTTTCTGATTTAACTTTGAAGAAATCACAACAGGGAAAGTGCCTTCTTCATGACCAAGAAAAGCATACTTTAAATGGTGCCTCGCAATTCATTTATGGCCTGAGTGTTCTGATTGTTTGTGGTGGCCTGAATCTGCATGAATTGTTGAAGTGTATTGGCCATCTGTGCCATGCTGTCGTCAAGAGACTTCTTTGGTGGAGCAAATGGTTGAGGTTGAGAACTCTGTGTAGCTATATTAGACTAAAATCCTGGATGTGTTACAAAAGGATAGCTCTGAGAAGTTTGATACAACTGATACTGGTGTTGAGGAATAACATGATGAAATGGCTACTGAGAAGGTGGAGGAGACTGGCCAGGTTGATCATTCCTTCATGAGAAATTTGGGTGATTCCTCCACCCCGGATTATGTGTTGGAGAGAGGCGGATTTTGTACTCTGTTAACCTAGTTCGCTGATTGCATCTGCTCAAATCCATTCACTTGAAATATTGGCATAACTAGGCAGTCTTGAGTCTTGTGGTTCAAATCAACGCATAAAGAACATGCCTTTGCTGCTTTCACGGCCTTTACTTTTTACATCTCCATAATCTCCAATCTTCTAGTCAATGTAGCTATTCGAGCTTGAACATCAGTGTCCTCCTTAAGCTCATATCTGCCCCCACTAATAATAGCCCTCAGTGGCTATGCTGTCGACAAAACTCGATCAGTCCGAGTGTTCCATTGTTGTGCGCTCTCGGCAAGGTAGTCAAAAGATGATAATGCTTCATCAGGGTCCTTGTTAAAGAATTTCCCGTTGCACATAGTCTAAATAAACTGCTTGCATTCTGGAGTAAGAGCAGTGTAAAAATAGTTCACTAGCCTCCAAGATTTGAAACAGTGATGTGGACAGATGTTTACCAACTAGCCTGGAAAGTCTTGTCAGGTTTCTCATTGAACTGGCTTATTTGCTCTTGTAAAAACTGAGTTCTTTGAAAAGGAAAGAATTTCTGTAAGATTTCATGCTGGATATCAGACCAACTAGAGATGGAATTAGGCCTCAAAGAATTAAACCAAATTTTCGCTTTATTCTTTAGAGAGAAAGGAAATAAACGAAGCCTAATAAATTCATTAGTAATGGCTCTATTCATAAAAGTAGTGCAAGCCAACTCAAAATTCGTCAGGTGCTGGTAAGGACTCTCAGAATCCATCCCGTGGAACTGAGGTATCAATCACATCATGCCATGCTTAATAGAAACATTAGGTGCCTCATCAGGTAAAACAATGTGTGAAGGTTTAAGAACTCCACTAAGATGCATTCATATATATCCACGATGAGTTTCATGCATGATCATCACCACCTTAATTTATTCCATTCTCAGATACCCATAACCACTGAAAAAAGCAGCAATCTTTACCAGAAAAATCCATGGAAGTTCTTCCCTTCCATAAGCTTCTTTCCCGACTCTGTCTTCTCTTACCTCTCCATTTCACTTCCTTTCTGCTTCTGATCTCTTCAGCTTACTCTCCTCCTGATAAATACTTCATCAACTATGGAACAAACTCCGATATCCACGTTGAGCCCCTAGTCTTTGTTGGCGACTGTGATTTCTTAGCCGGAAAGGGAGAAACTGTTGAAAATAGCAACCCATCAGCAAGTACCTCACGTATTGATCTGTACCAAACATCAAGAATTTTCAAATACCAGTCTTCAGATAAGTAATCACTTGTTATAGTGGAGTTTGCTCCCAACAACCTGTGGACATAGGCTTTAATGTTGAACCACGTAAATTCTTGTGTCTCTCTTTTATTTATTTTTATTTGCTTATTTGTTTATTTATTATTTATTTCATAGATGAAAGGGCAGTGTATCGTATCGAAACCTGAATTACCAACGTGGGTGAGGGATGACTCTTTCTTCCTTTTCGATCTGTTGTGCAACTTTTGGCATTAAAAGTTGGCGTCTGTCTATGGCATCGATTTATTATTTACACCAGAATTGAGAGAATGATTACTCATTGGCTCATGAGTTCTCCTCTAAAATATAAGATAAGTCCATCCACCTTGCATTTATTGTTTTATTTCGAAAGTACCGTTAAAACCTATTAGATATATAATATATATTTATATCTCTGTGTGTGGAAGGACTCAGGAGTGTGCACTGTGAACGTGAACCAAGTACGTAGGCGATGTACACCATGCATAATATTAAGGTATTTATTTGGTATCTTATGGAAGAACATCCATTTTTTATTTTGAATAAATGAGTTTATATTTTATAGAGATAAATACGTCATTGGAGATGATCTTAGACTATATGAGTTAACTCTCTAGGCCTTCATGAACGGGACGTTACAGGTATACTGACACAGAAAAGATTTGTTTAAATAAATTGGAGCTCTTGACAAAAATGACAAACCAGCTTAACATAATTAGTTTCAGCGGGTCCACTTGAATTTTGATTGATTCTTCACAGCAGAGCAGGCAACAACAGAATCTGCATTCAAAATTTGTTTACTACTCAAACGGCCAAAATATATTTTTGTTTTGATGCACCTGTACAATATAGCCGTCAATGTTGGAAAAATTGTTCTACTTTTATCAGTCTTCTTCTTTGAGCGTCTTGAGCATCGAGGTCTAGCAAAGTGCACATTTTTTAAAGGTTTGGGTCTATTATTAAAAAATTTAATTTTTAATATAGATATTATATTTATTTATTTTAAAAAAAATACGTGACACATACATACTTTATAATTATAAATATCATTTCTTATTGGCCGCTGGGAAGTGAAAATATAACATTATATTGTTTAGATAAATTTGAAACATTTTACTAGACCTCTTTGGATTTTGAAAAATAAGAGAGAAAAAGTTAAATAACAATATTATAAATTTAAATATTTAATAATATAATATTGTAATAATATTTTTATTTTAAAATTTAAAAAATTTGAAAAATTTGAATTATTTTTAATATTTTATTTGAAAGTTTGAAAAAATTATAATGATTAGATAAAAAATTAAAAATTAAAAATTAAAAAATATTTATATTTAAGTGATATTTGAAAAGAAAATAAGAGGTGTTCTCAACATCCAAATAAAGCTTTAAATCTTATGTTAGGATGTGAACAGAGACCATGGCCGAGTGCTTTTGGGCGACATGCAAGTGTGAAACTCCAAGAGTAGGCAAATTTCCTAGAAAAGAACAGTACAAGAAGAAAGCTGAGGGCAGTTCCAAAAGGCTTTAGGAAAGAACACGGGATACCATAAGTTGTGACTTGATGGTTTACCATGGAACCATGCTCCTTTCCATCCTTCAAGTTTTGTGAGAAATACCCTTGTGCTTTTCCTTTCAGTGGTGAACCACTATCTGCACGCTGAAAGACATTTTCCTTGCATTTCTGTTAAAGTCCTATTCGCAAGTTCCTACCATTTTCCTTTTGCTTGCTGGATGCAAAAGCTGAGAAAAAAACTAGGAAGACTTTTCTTAAGTTGAAATGTCTCTGACCCCAATCCCACGAAAGGTTGACGCAGACATTTCTTAAGCTGCCGGCCATCACATTTGGCGTTATATGCTAAGGAAAATACTACTCTTACCCTTCAGACGTCTAAGTCAACAATAACTTTCTTTCAAAGGGCAATGATACAATGACAACCTATCTACCATAATAAAATAATACTTATTTTATAATTTAAATGCATCAAATCAAATTTAAAATTAAAATATATATTTAATAAAATATTATTTTATTCTAAGATTGTAGACTAATAGTAAAGCAGTAGGTATTTTATAATCTCTCTTCTAAATCCCCCGTCCTAAATTTTGATTATTGTCAGCCATTGTTTCTTCCTCCTCGTATGCAAGCTAAGGTTCACTTCCGTCTCCCACTGAAAAGAGGATCAAAAGAAAAGGGTAGCAATTCCTCCCCCTTTTCCATGGAAAAACTTCATTTTCTCATGGTTCTCTTCCCTCTCCTGAATCTCCAATTTCCGTCTCTTCTACTTCTCTCATCAGCTTCTACTCTTCCCACCAAGTACTTTATCAATTGTGGATCAGTATCCAACATATCTTTGAGTGGTCGGGAATTCGTGGGTGACCTGAATTTTGGCTCCTTCTCTGTTGGACCAAGTTCTGCTATCAGTATTGTCACCACCAACTCATCAACAGATACATCTCTTTATCAAACTGCCAGAATTTTCAAAACCCAATCTTCATTTGATTTTGCCATCACTGATTTTGGTTTTTATTATGTTCGTGTCCATTTCTTTCCGTTTTCCTCCGGGAGGACTAATCTGGCCGATGCCCACTTCGATGTTTCAGCCTTTAATTTCTCGCTGTTGTCAGACTTTCGTATTAAAGACAATAGCAACCCACCTTTGATTAAAGAATACTTACTCACTATCAATGCAACCAAATTCAGCATCCACTTTACTCCTCGGAGAAAATCTTTTGCTTTCGTAAGCGCCATCGAAGTCTTTCTTGTCCCAGATCCAGAATTCCTCAAGGATCACTGGGATCTAATTACTCCCAGTGGCCTGAGCAATCATAAATACTATGGTGTACGATCTCAGGTTTTACTTACAATCCACAGGGTCGATGTTGGAGGCCCACAGAATAACGACTCACTCTGGAGGAATTGGATACCGGATGATGCATATCTACTCCCAGGAGAATCTGCGAAAACCTGTGTTCCTTATGAAGGTACGCTTAACTATGGTGTTAATGGAGCAAATAATTATTCTGCATCAGATCTTGTCTACAAGACATGTCGAGAATTGAACTTAGATAGCAGCGAAGGGTCATCAAATTCTTCGAAAATAACATGGCGTTTTGGCGTGAGTAGGAATGCCGGGCATCTGGTTCGGCTGCACTTTTGCGATATTATCAGTAAAAATGCTAGTGATGTCTTCTTCAATCTCTATTTTTATGGTAATTTCACTCACATGATCTCTACAAATAACAAGAGTGCTCTGTTGGCTGCTCCACTTTACTACGAATTGGTGGTTGAATCAGATGACTCGGGATACATGGATATTAGTGTAGGGCCTAGGCAGGATTCTAAAAATAAAACTGCCTATCTGAATGGGGTGGAGATTATGGAGTTTATGAAGGAGTCTATTTTGGTCGATGTTCCCGGTAATGAAAATAGGAGTCAGGTTTATGTTATAGTTGGTACCGTATGTGGTGCTGCGGCCTTTGCCTTCATTGTAATAGTGCTGTTCTTTTTGGGTATAAAATACAAGAAAGCAAAGCAAGGTGATGACGGTGTGGGTTCATGGCCAGTTTTTCATGGAAAAGATACTACTTCTCGTAAAGGACGAGCGAATGCGTCTTCTATTCGTAGTTTAAACTTGAAGTTAAAGATGCCTCTTCTTGAAATACAAGATGCCACTCACAACTTTGACCCCAAACTATTAATAGGTGAGGGTGGGTTTGGGAAAGTCTATAAGGGGACTCTTCAGAATGGAATGACAGTGGCGGTGAAACGAAGTGATCCGAAACATGGCCAGGGCCTTCCAGAATTCGAAACAGAAGTCTTGGTCTTATCCAGAATTCGCCATCGCCATCTTGTTTCCTTGATTGGATACTGTGAAGAAAGGTCTGAGATGATACTGGTGTATGAATTCATGGAAAAGGGGACACTGAGAGATCAACTCTATGATGAGAATGAGAAGTCGAAGAGATCATCTAAAAGGTCTAAACTGTCTTGGAAGCAACGTCTTGAAATTTGTATTGGTTCAGCAAAAGGTCTTCATTATCTTCACACCTGTTCGCATGGGGGAATAATTCATCGTGATGTCAAGTCAACAAACATTCTTCTGAATAAGAATTATGTGGCTAAAGTTGCTGATTTTGGCCTTTCAAGATCAGGCCCCAATGATCCAGACAATTTTAGTGTTGGCATAAAAGGTAGCTTTGGTTATATGGATCCTGAATATTTTAGATCCCTTCAATTCACAGAGAAATCTGATGTCTACTCCTTTGGTGTAGTACTTCTTGAAGTCCTCTGTGCTAGACCAGCTATTATTAACTCAACCAAGAGGGAGGAAATGAACCTAGCTGAATGGGGGATACTCTGGCAAAAGAAAGGACAACTCGAAAATATTATCGATCCATTGTTAGTGGGAGACATTAACCCTGATTCATTGAGAAAGTTTGGTGAAACTGCTGAGAAGTGTTTGAAGGGTGATGGAGCTAACAGGCCTACAATGCTTGATGTGATATGGGACTTGGAGTATGCATTACAGCTTCATCAAACTGCTGTGCACAGAGAACCTCACGAGGACACAACAACAAATGCTTTTTTTGTCGAGCTGCCTTCGCTTAATAGCATCCCTGATTGGGAGGATAATGATTTCTTGATAGGAGGAGAGGTCGATGGTTCCGATACAACCGATAGTGGAGTGTTCTCTCAGCTGACGGTTGATGCTGCCAGATAATCTACTGCTTTGTGGGTTTGGTCCTGTCTTTTTTATTCCTTTTTTTTTTTCGCAGCGCTTTTCAACTGTATTTTGATGTGTTGCTTTGTTTGGTATTAGTGTAAAGGATGCGGTGCAATTAAACATATGTTTATGCTTCAATTCAGTTACTTTCAATGGGCAGAGTGCAAATTGTAGCTGAGAGACAATAAACGTTAGAGGAAAACGCTGATTACTGTCGTGTTTATCTGCTAGAAAATGTGGAACAAGAAATTCTAAGAAAAATCGAAACTGTTATGCTTTTCTACTCTAAGCATTGAAGTAATTTATCTTCATTTTTCACCGATAAGATTTTGTGCAAAACTGAAGACTGACATGATTGATTTTACCTGTAAAGGGAGTTCACATAATTAATTGCAGATACTTTTTGAGTCCCTGTATATATATTTGATCAACCTCAGAGTTAGTGAGGCTGCATCTCTTTATGCTAAATCCTTGAACCCAATTCGCCGCCATCACTCGTTCGGCTGACCGCTCAGTACCCGACCATGGCTCGGTTCAATTATTGTTTTCCCCAGATGCTATAGCTCCAATATCGCTTTTTTCTTTACTCTTTCGTGGGGGCTCCTATGTTTCCCACCTCGTCTTCTTCCCTCTTGACTCCATGGTCTTTTTTTAAGATTTCCACTGCGATACATGCATATCCATGAATTTCATGATTGTCACCATTCTCAGATACCCATAACCACTGAAAAAGCAGCAATCCTTACCTGAAAATCCATAGAAGTTCTTTCCTCACATAAGCTTCTTTTCCGACTCTGTCTTCTCTTTCCTCTCCATATCACCTCACTTCTACTTCTCTCTTCAGCTTACTCTCCTCCTGTTAATTACTTCATCAACTATGGAGAACACTTCGACACCAACGTCGGTCCCCGAGTCTTTGTTGGCGAGAGGGGTTTCTTATTCGGAATGGAAGAACCTGTCAAAAACAACAACTCATCAGCAAGCAGTTCATCTCTCTATCGAACGGCAATAATTTTCAAACACCCGTCTTTTTATAGGTTTGACATCAACCAGGATGGCACATACATTGTACGCCTCCATTTCTTTGTTATCTTGCCACATACTGATCTGTCTATTGCTCGGTTCAATATTTCTGTTTCTGTTTTTGGGCTTTCACTATTGACGAACTATAGCTTCGAAAATGTTACTAGTTCTCCAAAGATTGAGGAATTCTTGCTCACCATCCCTAAAGGTGAATTTAAAATCTACTTCATACCCTACGAGCCACCATCTTCGGCTTTCGTGAATGCCATAGAAGTTTTTCTTGGCCCCTAGAGTCTCATCCCTGATAAGGCCCCTTACATTACTTCTGAAGGAACTAAGAGTAACTACAGTGGTTTGAGCTTCAAGGTTCTGCATAAAGTCCATAGGATTGACGTTGGGGGTTCTAAGTCCAATCTCACGTCCAAGCTCGATGAGTTATGGAGGAATTGGGATCCAAATGATGATTACTTACTGAGCCCAAAAAGTGAAACACATGTTGAGTACAAAGATGTTGAAAGGATCACCAACTATATTGCCCCAACTTTTGTGTATCAGACAGCCAGACAATTTAAAGATAGTAACAGCAACTCCAGTTTACCAAAGATAACTCTGAGTTTTCCTATCGGTAAGAATTGTAACAACTTTCTTTGGGTCAATTTCTCTGACGTAGTTAGTACAATATGTAATGACTTGTGGTTCAATCTCTCTATCAATAAAAATTTCAATAAGGAGATCAATCCTTACAATATAACTGAGAGGATGGGCGCCGTTCCATTTTACATCAATTTTGTGGTTGATTTCGATGGTTTGTGATTTGTGAATGCTAGTATCAGCCGAGTGGAGGACTCTCGGATACATAATGCCTTGTTGAATGGGCTGGAGATTCTGGAGGTAGTGAAGGAGTCAGGTTTCATTCCTCCTAAAATTGAAGTAGGAAAAAAGAAACTCTCCCCTGCTATAATTGTTCCTGCATGTAGTGGGGCATTTTTCATTTTGGTAATATTGGTGGCGTTGGGTTTGAAATTCAGGAAACCAGGGCATGATCAGATTTTGGGAGTGCCTATTTATGGAGGGTTTAGCTCGGACAATAGGTTGACTCAAAGAGGTCCTAATGCTTCCCTTGCTCCTAGTCTAAACCTTAGTTTAAGGTTACCTTCACCTTTTTCTAAAATACAACGTGCAACGAAGAACTTCAATGAAAAGCTATTGATTGGTGAGGGTGGATTCGGGAAAGTCTACAAAGGAACTCTTAAAAATGGTACCAAAGTGGCTATGAAACGAAGTGATCCACGACATGGGCAGGGTCTGGAGGAATTCCAAACGGAGATCATGGTGTTGTCTCAGATTCGTCCTCGCCATCTTGTTTCTCTGATTGGATATTGTGATGAACGGCGTGAGATGATACTGGTTTACGAGTTCATGGAAAAGGGGACTCTGAGAGATCACCTTTATCATTCAGATAAAGGTGATCATTCATTGGTCCGGTTGGAGGAATCATTCACCGGTAGTCATTGTGCTGTCCTCAAATGGCTCTCTGAGCATTCCAGTTTCTTGAAGCCGCAGTGCATAATTTAGATAATATTTCACTTCCTGCATAGTCGGCCTCTCAATACTAAATGCCTTCAAACACTTTTCTGCAGTATCACCAAATATTCTCAATGAACTTGGTTTAATGTTACCAACAAGCACCGGATCAATAATATTCTCGAGTTGGCCTTTCTTTTGCCACAACATCCCCCATTCTGCTAAGTTCACCTCATCCAGCTGAAATGATTGTATGATAGCAAGCCTAGCACAGAGAACTTCAAGAAGTACAACTCTAAAGGAGTATACATCAGATTTCTCTGTCAACTGTAGGGTTGTAAAGTATTCTGGATCAAGATAACCAAAGCTACCCTTTACATCCATGGTGAAGTTTTCCGGATCGGGAAGGCCGGATTTCGAAAGGCCGAAGTCGGCAACTTTAGCTACAAAATGTTCATCGAGCAGAATGTTTGTTGACTTTAACTTCATTGGAGTTGCAGTTTCCTATTGTGTTGAACTTTCCTGTTCATGAAGATGATGATGCACCCATTAGAGGGGATGATAGTTCTGATATATAGGTTAGTGAAGTCTAAGTTCACTAGTTTGGATAAGTACTGTCAAGTTTGCATCAGCACCTAAATTCATAGCAATATTTAATAATCTTTTTAAAAAATTCAGGAACTTAATAAAAAAATAATTATTAATAGTTGTCAAATGCAGTGTTCCTCGCATGACTTGAACATCTTTTTGGCCATGAAATTTATTTGTGCTTAAATTCTGTATCGATACCACTATTTTATAATGTGAACATCTTTTTGTTGGCCTCTTCGATGTCAAAAGTTAGTCTAATTGAATTGTAATAAAACGATGCAAAAATAGATCAGAACTAGCCAGCGAGACGCTTGATTACTTGTGCAAGTTTCATTCCTGATATCCCCTCTAAGCATATTTTTGGTTTCGTCTTAGATTTTCGACCACCTATGTCTTCATTGGGACACCAAATATATTGATGTGGAGGAATGGTCAATATTTTAAAGTTTACTTGATATCACTCTCTATCTCATTTGACATGTATATTGAAAGATATGAGAGAAAAGACCGACATAAATGATAGTATTCCTTTGCCACGTGTAAGGGTAAGTAATAAAATTAGGGTACCCTTGGAGAAGGTTGACATGGCTCTTTTAAGCTAAGTGAGGACAGCCAGAGATTATTTTTAGAGAATTGCTACTAGGCTGATCAAGTTAGGGAAAAGCTTGGGGCGGACAAGTTTAAAACCCAATTTCACACTTGACCAATTATATCTTGACACATAAGTTATAAAAAAAAGGCTTGATGCATCTCAAAGCAGCCGATTCCCTCTTATCTATTTCTTTTTTGAGTTATGATAGGCATCTGCCACTGTAGCGGTGTGCAATTTTGCACACCCTACGTGGCAATGCCATGTTTTTTCTTCTTTTTTTTTCTCTCATCCCTCTCACCCGTTCGTCTCTCTCAGGTCTCTCTCTCTCATCCGCTCATCTTAATCTCAGTCTCTCTCTCATCAACTCTCTCTCCTCCTCTCATTCTCTCTCAATCCAAGCTCTCTCTCTCCTCGTCTCTCTCTCTCATCGCCGCTCTCTCTCTCATCTCTGCTCTCTCTCATCGTCTCTCTCTCATCTTTACTCTCTCTCTCATCCCCGCTCTCTCTTTCATCGTCTCTCCTTGTCTCAGCTCTCTCTCTCTCTCATCATCTCTCTCTCATCATCTCAGATCTCTCTCACTCATCGTCTCTCTCTCATTATCTCAGCTCTCTCTCTCATCCCTGAGCTCTTTTCTCGCTCAATGTTTTGAGTTTGAAATGTGTAAAATGAAAAGAAAGTTGATTTTATTCAGAGGGTATTTGAGTCATTTTACAATAGTGTGTGTTGGCTAATTTTATATAGTGGCGGACGCCCATATTTATTCTTTTTCTCCACACGTAATTCTTCCGTTCTCTCCATGCTCCCATTCTCGTTGCTGCATTGCACTCCCATTCTTACGTGAGTAAATAAACGAACTAGAAAAGGATTTAGAAAAATTCAGTGATTGAATCTCCAAGAAAAGTTTCATAAAAAAAATATAAAGATAAATAAAAAATAGAAAGATAAAACTTACTCAAAGTCGAAGGGAACGATGAAATGAAACTTATCCAACCCAATTACAGGCAAGAAAAGTTTTCAATTATGAGATGACAATAAGTGACCAAACCAGAGGCTTGCTGATGGGAATGGAGAGGCTTAGAGGTGCAGTGCAGCAGCGAGAATCAGAGAATGGAGAGAACGGAAGAATTACGTGTGGAGAAGGAAAATAGATAGAGGGAATTGGCTGCTTTGAGATGCAGCAAGCGTTTTTTTAGATGGCTTATGTTTCAAAATACAATTGGCCAGGTGTGAAATTGGGTCTTAAACCCGTCCGGCCCCAAGCTTTTCCCATCAACTCACTTTGTCGGATTACACGTGATTTATTAAAATAATAGAAAATATACTTAAAACAATATAGCGTTGAAAACACTAAAAAAAAAAAAACAAGAAGGCTGAAATTTTAAGTTTTATCTATTCTTTTTATGTTTGTATTCTTTTTATCTATTCTTTTTATGTTTGTATTTTTACATTTATTTTAATAAATTACGTGATACCACGTGGTGATGCTACATCAATGAGACAAAGTTAACGGAATAATTGGGACAATCCAGTAGCATTTCTCTTATTGTTATAAGTAATAATATACGTACGATCAATTTTTTACAACTCTTTGTACAATTATGTTTTGAAGTGAATGTATTTTTGCAAAACAATACTATTTTTATAAGTTACTTGATAAGAATGTCTCTCATTTAAAATAAGATTGTATAAAAGAGTTTTGAAAAAAGTTATGTGTATCATTTTTCTATAAGAATAAGACGTTACCGGAAAAGATTAAGATAGATTTTTTTATTTTTTTATTTTTAACAATGGAGGTTAGGCCTTTTTTATTATTTATTCATTCTCATAAGGCTGATAAAAAACCGTGATAACAAATAAAGAACATGACCCTCTCGAAAACAACCCCAATACCAGAAAAAACATTTACAAACAACTTTAAATTAGAAATAAACTCTAAGCTCTAATAAGAGCACCTCCCTTATCCAGACGATAAATGCCCTGAAGATCACGAGGAAGATCATCACTAGCATTCGAAGTCTTGCATACGCCAGCAGCCCCCAACCGAGCAAAAGGATCTGCTAGAAAATTACATTCCCTGTAAATATGTTTGAAAGGATAACAGATCCCATCAAACAGTTGAAGCAATTTCTCCCAATAAGATTAGAGAAGTGTTTCAACTATAAATAAATTCTATAAAAGTAAATCTATAAATTGATATGATTTTATATGATATATTAGATATATTTTATAATAAAAATAATTTTATAATTTATCAGACTACATCAAATTATATTAATTTATAAATTTATTTTTATAAAATATATTTGTCGCTAAAACATATTTATTTATGGTTATCATATATCTGCGAAAAAAAAAGTTATATGAAAAAAGAGTCTCTCCTCCCACGTCATGGTAACAGTTGATTTTTCTTGTTACTCGTATTTTTGGACTGGGATGCTCTTCTTACTTTTTCTTTTTCTTCTTTTTTTTTTTTTTTGTTTATTTCTTTTTCATAAAGCTGGAACCCGTCCAATATTTCAGCAATGGTGTGGCCCTCCATTTGAAATCAATTAGTGACGGGGAAATTAGAGAGCATGTTGTTCATGATTTCATATACCGCAACAACCGTTAAAATCAAACCTAGCTTGATACAAGTTAATTTTCAATCACTTTGGATATATTTATTTATTCTAAAAATAAATAACTAACAAATGTTTCCCGTATTGTTTGGGCACGACCTTGATGGTTGCATTTTTTAAAGGAGGAGAAATTACCACTAGACTATGATGATTATATAATTATATATAGGATGGACACCAGGACTTCTGGCTGCCATAGGAAACTTTTGACAATCAAATTTACAGGAAAACTAACTTCTAATTATGATCTTTAATGATACTAAGTTGATTAGATCTTTTAATTTTAGGGCCAGTTAACTCAAAGTATATATATATATATATATATATATATTTATAGAATTCTTATATTCAATATCTTTGTACCATACACCACATTTGATTTTTTTTATAGTTCTTTTTCTTTTTTTTATTCTTGTTAAACTAAAGGATTTCTTTTACTCATCATCTATACACCACTCATTTGGTAAGGAGAAAAAATTAAAAACTTATGTGTGATGTGTGGTATAGGAATAATGAGTAGATTTTTTCATACACTAAAACAGAAGTGGTTTTTTGAGACGAAAAATCTTCATCTAAAAAAATTATGATTTCGTCCCAAAATATTACTTGATAAGAAAAAAAATCATTTCAAGGTCGTTCCAATAACAATTTCTCAAAAGATATTTTTGAATAAAAATATCAATTTCATCCCAAAAACTATTTTTTGGGATGAACTTGAGCAAAACCGTTCGATCGTGTTTGGACGGAATATTGTTTTTTGGACAATTAAATTTCTTCCTAGAATCACATTCGAACGGTACAAACTTAAATGTTCAAACGCCAAATTTGTTCAAATGCGTCCTTTGTGAGTGGTCGATTGATACGAGTCGCTCGACCAAATAAGTATGAGGAAACGTTCGAATAAACGATTTGATGGTCGTACAGTAAACTATGTTTGAACGTATTAAGTAAGACGTTCGATCAGACTATGATAGGATTGAACAATTTGTTATGAGATGACATTCGAACGTTTATTTCATATTCGATGATTTTGTTTGAATGGTTTTAAGTACTGTTCAAACGTTCAATACCTATTACATTCGAATGTTTTAGATCAATGTTTAAATGATTTTACTTATTTTGTTTGAACGATTTTTGGTCGTTTGAATAGTAACTATTTTATTTTACCCAATAATGAAAAATTAAATAGTTATGCAAAATATTTTAAAAAATACATTACAATTTGTTCAATACCCATAAAAGTAGTCTAATAAGTATGAACCAAATAAATAAAAGAGTAGTACTAGCATTTTTCGTACAGAAATAGATCTCAAAATATGTACGTTTGGTGTAAATCAGTTACTTAGAGGCCTGAACTATTGCAGAAGCATCTTTATTTAGAGTTGCACCTCTCTCTTGAACTCTTGTTATTTTTTTTGTTATTTCATGCACATTTCCATGTCTGCTTGTTTCACCATTTGAGCCTCTAACTCATGCTGTCTTGTAGTTAATTCTTCGATCTTGGAATTTGCTTTCTCTAACACTATAGAGGTTTTAGAGGCAGACCTGGAAGATGAGGAAGAGTTAGAAGGCTTTACACAGTGACTCAAACCCCTTAAATATCTTGGACGTTGACTCAAAACTTGTGTAAAAATTTCAACATCACTTGTTGAGGAATTTTGATCTAACGAAGCTTCAGCATGTAGAGCAATCATTTTATCCTACACACAAGAGAAAGAATTAATATTGTTACAAATATTCAAATATGTGTAATTAAAATAGATTATAATACTTACATCATTTTCATGGGTATTGAGATGAGTCCACTCTCCATTATGATCAATATGTAATGTAACATATAATTTTGTTAGATCATAATTGGTATGTGACACTTGCTACAAGAGACTTTTGTTAAGATATAAAGTCATTAAAATACCTCTAAATAACAAACTATATACAATAAAAAAATAAAATAACATTACCAATTTCTTAGAGAGGCGATGGAAAGATCTTGAGCCTGCATGATGATAAATCTTTAATTTTGATCTATTTGTTTTGTTTATAGAATTTCGTTCCTGCATAGAAGTTGTAAATATTGAAAAGCCAAAATTATAGATAGGACATGTAAAAAAATTTATTTAATTTACCTTATATAATGAATCCTCAAACATGTCACAAAGTTTTTCTCAATTGGAAGGTTGGACATTCTGAAAAGGATTTTGGCGTGCATCTTTCTTGTTCTCGAACTTATTAGAATGCTTATGATACCTCACCTTGTACTTGCGGAATGCATTATACGTAAGCTCATCGACAATCTTACGCTCCTCTCTCCAATCAAAATTTAGTTCAAAATCATCATTGAAAAAATATATACACAAAGATATTATCACCCAGAATATTTTAGATTTTGCATGTATATTAAATAATATTAATATAAATAAATTATTTAAAATTTACCAAACAATACTTCTTGATAAACTCTTTTACATCTTGGGGGAATTTTTGCCATGAACTCGAATTCAAAGGTGCATCAGTTTGTGTAAGAGTACTCACATTCGATGCAAGCCAAGCTGCTGATTGTTCTTTGCCTCTGGTATGTTCGCTAGGAATCTTAACGTTAATTTTACTCACTTTACGATATTTTTCTATCATCACGTCTCTAGTAGTGCCTCGACCTTGACGAGATTGTACTGTAACTCTATAAAATATAATATTCGTTGTAGAAATGATTTTTTTTTTTTTTTTTGAAGAGTGAGCAGTCACCTGTACAATAGTGACCCCCTCCTAATTTATTTAAAAATTCTCACTTATGACGGAGGAAAATCGTGTAAACAAATGAAAAAATAACACTAGTCAAACCCCAATACACCTCCGAAGACGACAATCATAAAACCAAATAAATCCAAATTAAAACCACAACCACCTCCCAGACTTCACCAACCAAAGAAAACTAAATGCAAATGTAAGGCAAACCCAACTTCTCCAACCGTAAAATCCCCTTCAGCTCCTTAGGAAGCAATTCCAAAACCTCAAACCTCCTGCTGCACCCTGCCTCTCCATTCCTTGCCAAAAAATCAGCAACCATGTGCCCTTCTCTAAACTGATGAGAGATAGAGAAGGATATGCCATTTGCCGTAGCAATAAACTCTTCCCAGAAATCCCACAAATACCAAATAATACAATGTTTGGCTCGAATCCACTCGACCACAATTTTTGAATCACATTCAATCTCAACTTGCATCAAACCCAAGTCTTTGCAAATCTTTATTCCTTCTATCAAAGCCCTCAACTCGGCTTCTAAGTTAGTGCCATGTCCGAACTGCTTCGAGAAAGCAGCTACAAAATTTCCCTCGCAATCACGTATTACTCCCCCTCCACCCATCCTCCTCGGGCTCCCTCTATAGCTGGCATCTGCATTCAACTTCACTCGCCCAGCTATAGGTCTTTTCCATTTTACCAGCTATTGTTTATGTGCAGCAACCCAAGTACATCCAACCTCCAGGGCTTCAAACGTTGCCAAATCCAAACTAGAAACCAGTCCCTCTGTTTTCATTCTTTCCTAAATGCTTCTAAGCCACACCTTCACTGCAAGTGAAATCCCTTCCACAATTTCCTGCCTTCCTTCCATTCGTGTGTTACACCTACGAACCCACAGCCTCCACGTGATCATGCATGGAATAATGCCAAGGAGGATGCCCCGTGTAGAAGACTTTTTTGCAAAAAACCACCACTGAGAAACTCTCGACCACCATGAGAGCGGCACAATCTGAATCCCCAAAGCAGCCTCCGCAAGAGCCCATAACCTACCTGCAAACTCGCTGGAGCTCAGCACATGATCCCGCATTTCCTTTTACCCTGAAGCACAACAGTTACATTTTGAAGCCAACGGGATACCGACACAACAAATATTTTCATCAAACGACAGGCAATTGTACCGAGCTTTCCAAACACACATGGAGACTTTTTTTGGTAGCAAACCATGCCAAACCCATGCCATTTTAGGAGCTACAGGTGCCTTAACTCTGATACGATCCCAAGCCGAAGCAAATGAGAACATTCCATCTTTACTTAGCATCCACACCAGGATATCCTTGCCACATCTACCCACTGCTATAGCCATTATTTCCTCTGCTTTGGCAGCTCCCATTAGCTCCATTAATCTGTATTTATCCCATCCATTCTCAACCCATAAATCTTTGATGCTAAGAGCTGGACTCCTTTCCATATTATCAGGTGAACTAAGTGGTCCACTAGAGAGCCATCGGTCATACCAGAACGACCCCCTACCCTCCTTAACCAATAGCCGAACATTATCCAATACCTCTAGCATAACTCCCATTACAGACTTCCAGAAACGGGACCCGTTGCTACTAGCCAACACCACATGACCCTTCTTGACGTATTTGGCTTGAAATTTTTTTTTTTCCATAGACTATCTCCAGACAAAAAATGCCATGCAAACTTCATATGGAGAGCCCTTTGAACCTCCAACGAGTTCCGCAAACTCAAACCCCTTTCTCTTATTGGTTTATATAAATGATCCCACGAATGCCACTTCCTTTTTCGGTGACCATCCGATGCACCCTAAAAAAAAGATGATAACATGGAATTTATCTTGCGATGCACCTCTTTCAATATTGAGCACCAAAAGAAGGTGCATAGCCATACTCGATAGAACATGTCGAAGGAGCATGAGATGACCCCCTTGCGAAAGCAACTTATTCTTCCAACCAGCCACTTTACTCCTGATTTTATCAACTAGAGGCTCGAGGTCCCGCACCTTAAGCCTCCCCACCACAAGTGGAACACCTAGATAAACCACTGGGAATTTTCCTTCGACAAAACCCGTTAATCTCTTCAATCAAATCCTTATTCCCTTGTGATATGGTCAGAAAAAAAAACAACGTAGATTTTTCCTTACTTACCAACTGTCCGAACCACATCTCATAGCATCCCAATACCTCAATCAGCCTTCGTGGATCACTTCTCCCCGTTAAGAAAAATCAGGTGATCATCCGCATAGAGGAGATGAGAAATCAAAGGAGCCCCCGACAGATGAGAAAAAGCCTTAATCCTTCCACTCTCAAAATTTCTTTTCAGGAGTCGAGACAAAACTTCCTCCATGATGATAAATAAATAAAGAGATAGAGGATCTCCTTGACGAAGCCCCCGAGTTGACTGGAAAAAACCCTTGTACGAGCCATTCATCATAATCGAAAACCATTATGAGCGCTTACAATTACCCACCAAACCACACACATGAGGAGAAAAACCGAAGCACTCCAGAACGTGTAAAATAAAATTCCAACTAACCCGATCATAGGCTTTGGACATATCCAACTTGACCATAAGATTGCCACCATTTGTTTTTTTGTTTAATGAGTGGACCATCTCCTGTGCTAGTATAATATTCTCAAAGATACACCACCCCGGAATAAATGCACCTTGTTCTTGTGAGACCATCAAAGGAAGAAACTTCGTCAATCGGCAAACCAAGATTTTAGAGAAAATTTTATAGATAACCGCACATAAACTAATAGGCCAAAATTTATCGAAACTTTTTGGCTCTTATACCTTTGGAATAAGAACAATGTACGACGATGTATAAAACCGGGGCAAAGGGACCCCCGAGAAAAACTCCTTTGCAGCCTCAACCATATCCTCATTCACCAGGTCCCAACAGCTATTGAAAAAACCCGAATCAAAGCCATCCGGACTGGGGCTACTATGCTTCAGAATAGACATCAAAGCCTCCTTAACCTCGAACTCCGTGGGCTCTTTACTCAGAAAAATATTATTGGCATCCTCAATAACTCTGCCTAGAAGAGAAGAGAGATCAGCTTCCTCGGATGCAGTGGTCCCCGATAGAAAACTCTAAAAATAGCAAACCGCACCTTCATGGACCTGTTCCGGAGAGCTAAGGACCATGCCATCCACCAAGGTTATAGAGGAAATAAAGTTTTGCTTCTTCCATTGATTTATAACAGCATGAAAGAGCTTGGTGTTACGATCACCATCAACCAACCATGCCTCCAAAAGAAAACCATCGGGAATAGATCCCAAAATTCTTGCAGCATGTAATCATGAAGGTATTGAATCACCGTGCCACCTCGACCCAATGAACGAGGAAGCGGCAAGTGAGCGTCATGTGCCAACCAACCTCCAGCTTCTTGATCCTATCAGAAGCACCACATCGATGCTTGGGGAACCTAACTGACATGCTGCAGGGGGCACCCAAGCAACTTCGTGTGCTGTAATGGTAGCCGGCCATTCGAAACCCCTGCCGCGGATCAAAAGTGTAATGCCAATGCACAGGAAGCATAACTGACATGTTGAAAGAAAGGCCCATCAATGTCGCTCCAGGTCCCATCAAGACGGGCATCAATTGGAAATCCTCGTCGCATGTGTACGATGCGGATTTGCGGGGTAACTAAAAGGGAATTTCCCTCCTAGGCCACCTCAAGATGGGCTCAGCCCAAACTGCATAGACACTAGGAAGTTTGGGGCCTCGGGGCCATGAACCACATGGCGAAGGAGTAACGAACTCCCACATTCTACACCAGCAGCTAAACCGTCAGATGGAGACAAAGGAATGCCATGGTGGTAGCACAGAGATACTTGCAAGCGATAACAATGCCAGGGGACACCCTAAGTTAGAGAAGTGGGGTGGTGGTCATAGTCCTCTCTAGGAGTGTAACCGGTCTAGTTTTAGATAAAATTTGGGACCGAATTGGTATGTACCAGTTTTACATTTTCAAGAACTGATTCCGCACCGTTTATACCCCTAAATAGTCTATATTATAATTACATTATAGACTATAGTGATATAAGATTTTAAAATTTAATATTATATTAAGTAGTAATTTATTATATAATACAAAAATATTTTATATATAATTATATATTATATATAGAAATTATATACAATATAAAAAATCATAATATATATATGAACTAGTCTGGTTCAGTCCGATACAGTTTTAGAAAAAAAAAATTGATGCTGGACCGAACCAAACTTTTTTTTTTATTTTTTGGCACCCTTGGTCCTCTCCCTCTAATGACAAGGACAGCAAGAGTGAAGGAGAGCCCTCCTACCTCAAGGGCGACGGAGAGGCACTACAAGGGTTGGTTGGACCTCAACAGGACGTGGTGTCCTGTGTAGTTTGCAAGCCCTCTCCGTGCAGAGGGAGCACCACGACCCGATATATATACCCCTCTCCAAGGTTAGGAAAATGTTAGGTTCTACTCCCTCTTAGAATTTTCCTTTCACTCGCATACCTGAAAATAAAAATAAAAATAAAAACTAATTTAATTAAGAATCGGAGGTGTCTCTCGCCACCCCGAACTCCTTCTGCGGATCTTGCAGGACAGCAAATGGCTTCGGCGGGTCGACCAGGATCCACAACACGCCCTCAACAGTATTCAACGTCAACTTTATTCCCCCGTCTTTAATTAGCTTTCTTTTTTCCATTTCGATTTGTGTATACGTGATTCAAGATTCATGTAATCTCGTGTACCGTTGCTTTTTGGTGGTCATCAACTGTATATATTCAAATCCTCAGCTACCCGTGAGTCTCATTTAGGCCTGGACAAACCCAGTTTGTGCTTGGGAGTGCTGGGCCAGAAACCTCGTAAAATGGCAAAGTTTCATGTTATTTACGTTTACAACTATTAAAAAAGAAATCTAAGCATAAAGATATAATTTTTTTTGACTAAGTGATGTGGGGTCACATTGGCAATATATTTGACACATCAATGAAGACCCCTGCAAAGAGATTCTTTCGATGGTAAATTAAGTTGTGGAAATTTCCTCGTTAGAATACTGGTATCCTGATTATGTTAAGAGCTTCATACTGGCATGCCAAAATTGAATATCTTGAATGGAAGTTTTGTTCACATTCGAAGTAAATTTGAATTCCTATACTTTATGTTGATAAACCTGGAATAGGTATACTTGCACAGAAAAGATTTGCTTAAATAAATTGAAGCTCTTAACATAATTAGTTTCAGCGGGTCCACTTGAATTTTGACTGATTCTTCACTGCAGAGCAGTCAACAGAATAGGCAATCAAACTTTGTTTACTAGTCAAACAGCCAAAATATATTTTTGTTTTGATGCATCTGTACAAGATAGCCGTCAAAGTTGGAAAAACTGTTCTACTTTTATCAGCCTGCTTCTTTGAGCGTCTTGAGTATCGAGGTCTAGCAAAGTGCAGAGACACAAGGTGTCACCGTCACCGCGTATGCTCGATATAGCCAGTTTGCTGTAAGTAATATTTGATAGGGTCATATTTTAAAATTTTTTTAAATAAGGTGGGTTTTATATTTATTTATTTTTTTAAAAAAAAAGTATGAGACACTTGTAAACTCTATAACTATAAGTATCATTTTTCAATAGCCATTGGGAAAGTGAAAATATAACATTATATTGTTTAGATAAATTTGAAACAGCTTACTGAGGTCTTGTTTAGATGTTGAAATAAGATAAAAAAAAATTTGTGAATAATAGTAAAATATTTTGAGTTAAAATGTTTTATTAGATGTTAAAAAATAAGAGAGAAAAAATTAAAAAAATATATTTTAAAGTTAAAATATTTTTAGAATATAATATTTTTATTTTTAAATTTGAAAAGGTTGAATTGCTTTTTATATTTTGTTTGGAAGTTTAAAATTTTTTAATAATTATGTAATAATCAACTGAAAAACTTAAAAATTAAAAATTAAAAAATATTTATGTTTGGAAAGATAATAATAGAGGAGATCTCAACATCGCCTAAATCTTATGTCAGGATGTGAACACTGAACAGTAACCATGGCCGAGTGCTTTTGGGCGACATGCAAGGGTTGAACTCCAAGAGTAGGCAAATTTCCTTGAAAAGAACAGTACAAGAAGAAAGGTAAGGGAAGTTTCAAAAGGCTTAAGGAAAGAACACGGGAAACCGTACGTTGTGACTTGATGGTTTACCATGGAACCATGCTCCTTTCCAATCCTTAAAGTTTTGTGAGAAATACACTTGTGCTCTTTTTTCTTTTTTCTTTTTAAAGACATTTTCCTTGCATTTCTGTTTAAAGTTCTATTCGCAAGTTCCTACCCTTTTCCTTTTGATCGATGGATGCAAACGCTGAGAAAAAAACTAGGAAGACTTTTCTTACGTTGAAATGTCTCTGACCCCATTCCCACGAAAGGTTGATGCAGACATTTCTTACGTCTTTTTTCTTAGGGTGCCAGCAATCACATTTGGCGTTATATCCTAGAACCTTACCTGAACGGAACTTATTCCCTTTAGACGTCTAAGTCAACAACAAATCCCGTCCTAAATTTTGATTATTGTCAGCCATTCTTTCTTCCTCCTTGAATGCAGCTAAGGTCTCACTTCCGTCTCCCACTGAAAAGAGGATTAAAATAAAAGCGTACCAATTCTTACCCCTTTTCCATGGAAAAACTTCATTTTCTCATGGTTCTCTTCCCTCTCCTGAATCTCCAATTTCCTTCTTTTCTACTTCTCTCATCAGCTTCCACTCTTCCCACCAAGTACTTTATCAATTGTGGATCAGCATCCAACATATCTTTGAGTGGTCGGGAATTCGTGGGTGATCAGAATTTTGGCTCCTTCTCTGTTGGATCAAGTTCTGCTATCGGTATTGTCACCACCAACTCATCAACAGATACATCTCTTTATCAAACTGCTAGAATTTTTAAAAAACAATCTTCATTTGATTTTGATATCGCTAATTTTGGTTTTTATTATGTTCGTGTCCATTTCTTTCCTTTTTCCTCTGGAAGGACTAATCTGTCCGATGCCCACTTCAATGTTTCAGCCTTTAATTTATCGTTGTTGCAAAACTTTCGAATTAAAGACAATAGCAACTCACCTTTGATTAAAGAATACTTACTCACTATCAATGCAACCAAATTCAGCATCCACTTTACTCCTTGGAGAAAATCTTTTGCTTTCGTAAGCGCCATCGAAGTCTTTCTTGTCCCAGATCCAGACTTACCCCCAGTGGATCAGTTGGATCTAATTACTCCCAGTGGCCTGAGCAATGATAAATACCATGCTGTACGATCTCAGGTTATACTTACAATCCACAGGGTCGATGTTGGAGGGCCACAGAATAACGACTCACTTTGGAGGAATTGGATACCGGATGATGAATATCTACTCTCAAGAGAATCTGAGAAAACCTGTGTTCCTTATGAAGGTACGCTTAACTATGATGTTAATGGAGCAAGTAATTATTCTGCATCGGATCTTGTCTACAAGACATGTCGAGAATTGAGCTTAGATAGCAGCGAAGGGTCATCAAATTCTTCGAAAATAACATGGCGTTTTGGCGTGAGTAGTAGTGCCACGCATCTGGTTCGGCTGCACTTTTGCGATATTATCAGTAAAAATGCTAGTGATGTGTTCTTCAATCTCTATTTTTATGGTAATTTCACTCACATGATCTCTACAAATAATATCAGTGATCTGTTGGCTGCTCCACTTTACTACGATTTGGTGGTTGAATCAGATGACTCGGGATACATGGATATTAGTGTAGGGCCTAGGCAGGATTCTAAAAATAAAACTGCCTATCTGAATGGGGTGGAGATTATGGAGTTTATGAAGAAGTCTAGTTTGGTCGATGTTCCCGGTAATGAAAATAGGAGTCAGGTTTATGTTATAGTTGGTACCGTATGTGGTGTGGCCTTTGTCTTCATTGTAATAGTGCTGTTCTTTTTGCGTATAAAATACAAGAAAGCAAAGCAAGGTGATGATGTGGGTTCATGGCCAGTTTTTCATGGAAAAGATACTACTTCTCGTAAACGACGAGCGAATGCGTCTTCAATTCGTAGTTTAAACTTGAAGTTAAAGATGCCTCTTCTTGAAATACAAGATGCCACTCACAACTTTGACCCCAAACTATTGATAGGTGAGGGTGGGTTTGGGAAAGTCTATAAGGGGACTCTTCAGAATGGAATGACAGTGGCGGTGAAACGAAGTGATCCGAAACATGGCCAGGGCCTTCCAGAATTCGAAACAGAAGTCTTGGTCTTATCCAGAATTCGCCATCGCCATCTTGTTTCCTTGATTGGATACTGTGAAGAAAGGTCTGAGATGATACTGGTGTATGAATTCATGGAAAAGGGGACACTGAGAGATCAACTCTATGATGAGAATGAGAAGGCTAAGAGATCATCTAAAAGGTCTAAACTGTCTTGGAAGCAACGTCTTGAAATTTGTATTGGTTCAGCAAAAGGTCTTCATTATCTTCACACCTGTTCGCATGGGGGAATAATTCATCGTGATGTCAAGTCAACAAACATTCTTCTGAATAAGAATTATGTGGCTAAAGTTGCTGATTTTGGCCTTTCAAGATCAGGCCCCAATGATCCAGACAATTTTAGTGTTGGCATAAAAGGTAGCTTTGGTTATATGGATCCTGAATATTTTAGATCCCTTCAGTTCACAGAGAAATCTGATGTCTACTCCTTTGGTGTAGTACTTCTTGAAGTCCTTTGTGCTAGACCAGCTATTATTAACTCAACCAAGAGGGAGGAAATGAACCTAGCTGAATGGGGGATACTCTGGCAAAAGAAAGGACAACTCGAAAATATTATCGATCCATTGTTAGTGGGAGACATTAACCCTGATTCATTGAGAAAGTTTGGTGAAACTGCTGAGAAGTGTTTGAAGGGTGATGGAGCTAACAGGCCTACAATGCTTGATGTGATATGGGACTTGGAGTATGCATTACAGCTTCATCAAACTGCTGTGCACAGAGAACCGCACGAGGACACAACTACAAATGCTTTTTTTGTCGAGCTGCCTTTGCTTAATAGCATCCCTGATTGGGAGGATAATGATTTCTTGATAGGAGGAGAGGTCGATGGTTCCGGTACAACCGATAGTGGAGTGTTCTCTCAGCTGAGGGTTGATGCTGCCAGATAATCCTCATCCACTGCTTTGTGGGTTTTATTCCCTTTTTTTTCTGCAGCGCTTTTCAACTGTATTTTGATATGTTGCTTTGTTTGACATCTGTAAACTGTAAAGGATGCGGTGCAGTTAAACTTATGTTTATGCTTCAATTCGGTTACTTTCAATGGGCAGAGTGCAAATTGTAGCTGAGAGACAATAAACGTTAGAGGAGAACGCTGATTACTGTCGTGTTTATCTGCTAGAAAATGTGTAACCTTCTTTGGAAAACAAGAAAGTTTAAGAAAAATCGAAACTGCCATGCTTATCTACTCGAAACATTGAAGTAATTTATCTTCATTTTTCATTGATAAGATTTTGTGCAAAACTGAAGACTGACATGATTGATTTTGCCTCTAAAGGAAGTTCATATAATCAATTGCATATACTTTTTGAGTCCCTGTATATATATTTGATCGTCCTCAGAGTTAGTGAGGCTGCATCTCTTTATGCTAAATCCTTGAACCCAATTTGCCACCATCACTTGCTCGGTTCAATTATTACTCTTTTAGTTTTCTAGATTAGGTATCAATTATTGTTTTCCCCATATGCTATAGCACCAATGTCGCTTTTAACCCTATCTTTACTCTCTTGTGGGGGCTCCTCTGTTTCCCACCTCTTTTTCTTCTTCTTTTTTGTGGGCCTCTTGACCGCCTTTCTACACTGCCTTTCTTGATGAAACAGGTGGAGAAATTAATGTCCAAGTCATGGTCTTTCTTTAAGATTTCCACTGCGATACATGCATATCCATGAATTTCATGATTGTCACCACCCTTATTCCATTCTCAGATACCCATAACCATTGAAAAAGCAGCAATCCCTACCAAAAAATCATGGAAGTTCTTTCCTCCCATAAGCTTCTTTTCTGACTCTGTCTTCTCTTACCTCTCCATATCACCTCACTTCTGCTTCTCTCTTTAGCTTACTCTCCTCTTGATAATTACTTCATCAACTGTGGAGCACACTCCAACACCAAACTCAACGATACCCGAGTCTTCGTTGGCAATCGGGGTTTCTTAATCAGAAAGGGAAAACAGTAAAAAACAACAACTCATCAACAAACAGTTCACCTGATCTCTATCAAACGGCAAGAATTTTCAAACACCCGTCTTGATATAAGCTTGACATCAACCAGGATGGCACATACATTGTACGCCTCCATTTCTTTGTTTTCATGCCACATACTGATTTGTCTGTTGCTCGGTTCAATGTTTCTATTTCTGTTTCTGGGCTTTCACTTTTGACGAACTATAGCTTCGGAAACGTTACTAGTTCTCCAAAGATTGAGGAATTCTTGCTCACCATCCCAAAAGGTGAATTTAAAATCTACTTCATACCCTACGAGCCACCATCTTCCGCTTTCGTGAATGCCATAGAAGTTTTTCTTGGCCCCAAGAGTTTCATCCCTAATAAGGCCCCTTACATTACTTCTCAATGAGCTAAGAGTAACTACAGTAGTTTGAGCTCCAAGGTTCTGCATAAAGTCCATAGGATCGACGTTGGGGGTTCTAAGTCCGATCTTGCGTCCAAGCTCGATGAGTTATGGAGGAATTGGGATCCAGATGATGATTACTTACAGAGCTCAAAAAGTGAAATGCATGTTGAGTACAAAGATGTCGAAAGGATCACCGAGTATATTGCCCAACTTTTGTGTATCAGACAGCCAGGCAATTTAATGATAGTAACAGCACCTCCAGTTTACCAAAGATAACTTGGAGTTTTCGCGTCAATACGAATTCTAGCAACTTTCTTCGGGTCCATTTCTCCGATGTAGTAAGTGCAACACCTAATGACTTGTGGTTCAATCTCTCTATCAATAGAAATTTCAATAAGGAGATCAATCCTTACAGTATAACTGAAAGGATGGGTGCTGTTCCATTTTACATCGATTTTGTAGTTGATTCCGATGGTTTGGGATTTGTGAATGCTAGTATCAGCCGAGTGGAGGACTCTCGGATACATAATGCCTTTTTGAACGGGTTAGAGATTCTTGAGGTAGTGAAGAAGTCGAGTTTCATTCCTCTTGAAATTGAAGTAGGAAAAAAGAAACTCTCCCCTGCTATAATTGGTCCTGCATGTAGTGGGGCGTTTTTCATTTTGGTAATATTGGTGGCGTTGGGTTTGAAATTCAGGAAACCAGGGCATGATCAGATTTTGGGAGTGCCTCTTTATAGAGGGTTTAGTTCGAACAACAGGTTGACTCAAAGAGGTCCTAATGCTTCCCTTGCTCCTAGTCTAAACCTTAGTTTAAGGTTACCTTTTTCTAAAATACAGTATGCAACGAAGAACTTCAATGAAAAGCTATTGATTGGTGAGGGTGGATTCGAGAAAGTTTACAAAGGAACACTTAAAGATGGCAGGAAAGTGGCTGTGAAACGAAGTGATCCACGACATGGGTAGGATCTGGAGGAATTCCAAACAGAGATCATGGTGTTGTCTCAGATTCATCACCGCCATCTTGTTTCTCTGATTGGATATTGTGATGAACGGTTTGAGATGATACTGATTTACGAGTTCATGGAAAAGGGGACTCTGAGAGATCTCCTCTATCATTCAGATGAAAATTCTAAGAGATCAACTTTAGTGTCTGAAATATTTTGGGAGCAAAGACTAGAAATCTGCATTGGTGCAGCAAAGGGCCTAGAATATCTACACACTGGTCCGGCTGGAGGAATCATTCATCGTGATGTTAAGTCAACAAACATTCTGCTCGATGAACATTATGTGGCTAAAGTTGCCGACTTCGGCCTTTCGAAATCCGGCCTTCTTGATCCGGAAAACTTCACCATGGGTGTAAAGGGTAGCTTTGGTTATCTTGATCCAAAATACCTTACAGCCCTACAGCTGACAGAGAAATCTGATGTTTACTCCTTTGGAGTTGTACTTCTTGAAGTTCTCTATGCTATACCGGCTATCATACAGTCATCTCAACTAGATGAGGTGAACTTAGTAGAATGGGGGATGCTGTGGCAAAAGAAAGGCCAACTCGAGAAGATTATTGATCCGGTGCTTGTTGGTGACATTAAACCAAGTTCATTGAGAATATTTGGTGATACTACAGAAAAGTGTTTGAAGGCATTTAGTATTGAGAGGCCGACTATTCAAGATGTGAAATATTATCTAAATTATGCACTGCGGCTTCAAGAAACTGGGATGCCCAGAGAGCCATTTGAGGACAGCACAATGACTACCATAACTTCATTGGAGTTGCAATTTCCAGTTGTGTTGAACTTTCCTGTTCATGAAGATGATGATGCACCCATTGGAGGGGATGATAGTTCTGATATAGATGTCAGTGAAGTCTAAGTTCACTGGTTTGGGTAAGTATTGTTAGGTTTGCATTAGCACCTGAATTCATAGCAATATTTAATAATCTTTTTAAAAAATTCAGGAATTTAATTAAAAAAATTATTAATAGTTGTCAAATGTAGTGTTCCTCACATGACTTGAACATATTTTTGGCCATGGAATTTGTAATATGCTTTAGTTTGTGGCTTTGTGCTTAAATTATGTATCGATACCACTATTTAATGTGAACATCTTTTCTTTTTGTTGGCTTCTTTGATGTCAAAAGTTAGTCTAATTGAATTGTAATAAAACAGGATAAACTCTGGTTGAAATTTTGATAAAAAAAAAAAGAAAAAAAGAAAAACGATGCAAAAATAGATCAGAACTAGCCGGCGAGACCCTTGATTACTTGTGTAAGTTTCATTCCTGATATCCCCTCTAAGTGTATTTTATCACTATCTATCTCATTTGACATGTTTATTGAAAGATATGAGAGAAAAGACAGACATAAATGATGGTATTCCTTTGCCACGTGTAAGGGTAAGTAATAACCGGTGCAGCAGAAATTTTCTTGACTTGACTCCTCGAGGATACAACAGCCCAACTGATCGTCGTATAACCCAAACCAACTCTGCACAAGTAATTGAGCTCAAATCCCCACAAAAAGAACACATTTCTTTTATCTTAAAATACTCTAAAAAATATATATTTACTATACTTTTTTTTTTTTTATCTCACTTTCTCTTTATATTCACATTCCTCAATCATCTCGTACAAAGAACTAAAACAATATAAATAATAAGTCGGTCACACTCTTAAAAACAAGAAAAATGATTTGCATCCGCCCCTGTTCACGCATCATCCAACACACACTATTGTAAAATGTCAAAAATACCTTCACAATAAAAACCTCTTTCCCTTTCATTTTACACTTTCACTTTCACTTTCTTTGAGAGCGAGAGAGAGCTGGAGACCGAGAGACTGAGAGAGGTGGAGAGTTCACTGGCGCGGAGGAGCTCGGGGGCGAGACGGAGACCGAGAGAAAGGTGGAGGGCGAGACGGAGAGACCGAGAGAGAGGTGGAGGGCTTGGGCGAGGAGGAGCTCGGGGACGAGGTGGAGAGCGAGAGAGAGGTGGAGGGCAAGACGGAGAGACTGAGAGAGAAGGGGAGGGCTTGCTAGCTCGGAGGAGCTACTGGACGAGCCGCAGGGGTCAGAGGAGGTGCTCGGTGGGGCTAGAATAGACGCACGGCGGCGATAGACCCGTCGGTGGCCCCGAGCTCGTGTGAAACCCATTTTATGGGTAGTTTGCGTGTGTGCGACGGAAAGGGAGAGGGTGGTTCATTGGTGGCTGGGTTTGCGAGAGGATGTCGCCGGTGTGAGCTGGTGGAGGTGCAGTGGCCTGGGTGGCCGCGTACGGTGGCGCAAATGGAGAGAAATGGGTTTCGGTTCGGTTATCATGGAGGAGAGAAAGAGCTGCGCGTGGGGGAGATCGGTAATGGCTGGCTTGGTTATCGGCTTGAGGGGGACTCGCCGGTAGTGGCGGTGAGGCTCGGCGGCTCACGGCGGCGCCGGGTGAGCTGAAGAAGAATCTGACTGCACAGTGAATCGGGCCTGAGGAAAGAGAGAGAGAGTGTGTGAGGAAATCGACTGAAGTTTTGAAAAAAAAAAAAAAACAAACAAACAAACAAACTGCCACGTAGCGGTGTGCAAAAATACACCCCGCTACAGTGACAGATGCGTATCACGGTTCTAAAAACAATCATCCAATAATCCCTCTAAGTGATCTTTTTTCAACTATAGGAATTAATTGCCATAAAGCTGCCAAGAGTACTTATGACTAATTAACGAAAGAAACGTAAAAGAGGCCATAAAAACAACTTTTACAATTTGGAATAAATAATAGATACCCAACGTAAAGATTATTTAGGTACGAGGAATTAACATCGGACATTAAACGCTTATTTCCAAAGAGTAAAAAGACAACGTTATCGACCATGAATGCCTTAATGAACACGAACGTTTAAATTGTAAATAATGCCACAAAACTTTAATTAATTGAAACCGGTTATTACCTCTTAAAAGAAATATTATTAATAAAAATTATTTATTAAAAAATACCAATAATATTATTAATAATTATGCATACTAAAAAGTAAAGTCTAAATTAGTAAGTAGTAACTATCAACAATATCATAAATATAATTATAGTAAAATATTTTTTTAATGAATTAGTTACATAATTTTAATTAATTTTATATTTTATATTGTCAATAATAATAAATTAAATGAAAATTACATCTTTATAATGAATTTCCGTGAGATTTGACGCTGCTGGTAAATGGAACGAAGGTATTCGTAAATTTTGAAAATAAGTAAGTTCACTTTAATGCAATTATTAATTTCAGATATACATTATAAATTGAGTAAAAATTTAAAAGAATAAAATATAATTAACCCTTAATTATCAGACAGATTTGACCTCTCTAGACATGAGACATCCTTATGATGCTAAGATGATTAGATCTTTTAATTTTTGCGCCAGTTAACTGAAGTATATATAAATATATATTTATATATCAGTCCTGCCTTTCCTCTAGGTATAATTTATGAATCAACATTTTGCTCATATAGATTAGGTTGTTTGTTTTCAAAACTCATCTCAATCCATCTTAACTCATATTATCTTCATCATTACAATTTTTTTAAATTCCTACACAAAATATAATAATATTTTTTTTTTTCAAATTTTAAAAAAATCTTCTCAGATTTCCACACTAAAATATAATAAACATTCTTACTTTTTTAAATTTCAAAAGAATCTTTTCAAATTCTTACACCAAACAATCTTACTTTTTCAAATTCCAAAACAACATTGTTAAATTCCTACACAAAATATAATAAATAATTTAACTTTTTCAAATATTAAAATAATAATAATATTAAAAAATAATATTTATAAAATATCTTATTCTCCTATTCACAAACCATCTTAACTAATCTCAACTTTCCTTCCAATCCAAACGGCCTTATTCCATTCAGTCTTTTCATAAATGATCACAATTTTAAAGTTCATAAAATTTTTTAACAATAGAAAACTCTTCATCTTCTTTCATTCTTTAATGAAAACACAGAAACTACTATTATAACTATGAAGAGTTTGGGAGAAACTATTATAGCTTCCATGCAAACTTCATAAATAAAGCCTTTTGAATGTCAAGCAAACTCCTGAAACCCAAACCCCCTCCTTGGTTGGTAAACATAGTTTCTCCCAATATTTCTAATGCTTTTTAGGTCTTCCATCCTTAGTTAACCTGCTAGGGGTTAACTATAATAGCAGAGGATACATTATGGTCTAGATTTTTTCGACCCAAGTATGTTAAAAATCATCACATCTCGCTCTTGGAAGAAGGTAAAGGGACTCGATTCTGGAGGAAGGTCCACTCATGTATCTCTGAAGTTTTAAGTTTGACAAAGTGGAAAATAAGGGATGGAAATGTAGCTTTTTGGTTGGATAGTTGGGCTGATGAGGGCCCTCTTAGTGATGTTTACCCAATTGTGAGGAATCAACACTTACGAGTTAAGGAATGCAAGGTCGAGGATGGATGGGATGTTAGCTTTTTAATTAACCTACTAAGGGTCGAAAATGCAGAAAGGATACTGAAAACTTTAAGTAAGGCAAGAGATGGGGCGGATGTCCTGGTGTGGAAGGAAAATAAGAATGAAAAATTTACTGCTAAGAGTGCATGGCACTGCATTAGAGTCTGAGCTCCAAAACTTCGTTCGGCTGAATGGATTTGGCATCCTTGCATTCCAAAAAATATCTCAGTCACCATGTGGAAGGCGATAAATAATGCACTAAGTGTGGATGATAAGTTGAAATCTGTTGGTATCTCGATAGTATCCAAATGTGATTGTTGTTCACAAGGCATTTATGAAGACTTCAATCATGTGCTTGCAGCAGGCGAGTTTGCAAAAAAAATCTGGCATCGGGCGGCTGCTCAGGTGGGTCTTGGCGCTGTGGAAGGATCCTCATGGTACCAATTAATTAATTCTTGGTTTACTAAGGCATTGAGGAACTCCCAATTGGGGCAGGTTTTAGGAGTGCTGCCTTCTATTATTACATGGATCCTGTGGAACAGGAGGTGTCGGGCAAGAATGGAAGGCTCTCTTCAATCGGTAGAATCAGTCTGGCTTCAGATTAAGTTATGGATGGCACGAGTTGGAGAGAAACTTAAAACCAAGAGATTAGTTACCACGCAGGATGAAGAAATCCTTAAGGAGTTGAAGATCCCTATTAATATGTCAAAACAAAAGTTTGTCCAGCTTGTTTGCTGGCAACACCCAAAGCCAGGTATTACTAAATTAAATGTAGATGGGGCGTCAAGAGGGAATCCGGGAAGGGCTGGGGCAGGTGGCGTCTTTAGAGTTTGGAGGGGAAATTTGATTATGGCTTTCTCGGTTGACTTAGGTACTGGAACCAATAATTTGGCTGAATTGATGGGTTTACTACATGGTCTTCGTATAGCTAAAAGCATGGGGACTGAGCAGATAGCTGTGGAATTAGACTCTTTGGTGGTGGTGAACTGGTTTAAGGCGCAGAGATGTGAAAACTGGTACCTTGAGGATTTTTGGGAGGAGATCATGGAGATGGCAATGTCTTTACAGGTTACAATATCTCATATTTTTAGGGAAGGGAATGCCTCGACAGATTTCTTGGCAAGAATGGGTGCGGAAGGGTGTAGTGGGCAATGGTGGTCTTCAACAGAAGTTCCCTTTGGACTTAAAGGTATATTGAGGTTAGAAAAGGCAGGTCTTCCCAACATTCGGCTGGTTTAGTTTCTTGGCCTGGGTCTCTTGGTCTGGTTGTATTTCTTTACTTTTGGTTTAGTTCCTTAGCCTGGGTTTTACGGTGTTCTTTTAGCTGTATTTTTCCCTGCCTATACTTAGAGGCTCTTGGTCTGGATGTAAATTGGTTAATATGGTTCCTGTAATATGCAGATATTAGTGCTTGTTTTACTTTTCCTCCGCCAAAAGTGAAGATATTTAATAAGATGAGATTTCAAAAAAAAAAAAAAAAACTATGAAGAATATTGGACTACGGAATAAGAGTTTCTATAATTTTCTATTGTTTTATATGGATGATATGCTGAAAGTTTTGTTCCGCGCAACTTCCGAATATTGCACGATTAGTGGAGACCGTTGATCACTTGAATAAGTTTCATTCCTGATATCCCTCAAAGCGTATTGTGGAGGAACAGTATTCAATATTTTAAAGTATACTTTATATCTCTATCTATCTCATGTGACAAATTTATTGAAAGATACGAGAGAAAAGACAGATCGACATAAATGAGGGTATTTCTTTGTCACGTGTAAGGGTAAGTAATAAAATTAGGATACCCTTAGAAAAGATAGACATGACTCTTTTAAGCTAAGTGAGGACAGCTAGAGAACTGCTCTTCTTACTTTTTCTTTTTCTTCTTTTTTTGTCCATATTACTTTTTCATAAAGCTGGAACCCGTCCAATATTTCAGCAATAATGGTGTGGCCCTCCATTTGAAATCAATTATTGACGGGGAAATTAGAGAGCATGTTGTTCATGATTTCACATACCGCAACAACCGTTAAAATCAAACCTAGCTTGATACAAGTTAATTTTCAATCATTTTGGATATATTTATTTATTCTAAAAATAAATAACTAACAAATGTTTCCCCCGTATTGTTTGGGCACGACCTTGAAGGTTGCACTAGACTATGATGATTATATAATTATATATAGGATGGACACTAAGGCCCCCCCCACTAAGACTTCTGTCTTTATCATTCATCCTTTTTCCATTTTGGTTTGCGTTATACGTGATTCAAGATTTATGTTGCTAGCTTTTGGGCGGTCATCAACTTTTTGAAGATTCCAATCCTCAGCTACTCGTGAGTCTCATTTAGAGTGATCAGGAAGTAATAACTACCCCCAA